>VDFB02333941.1:0-44433 GCA_007258455.2 Sequoia sempervirens | reverse complement strand
GATAAATTGATTTAAATTGTTGTGTTAAATTGAAGTTAATAATAATTATGAACAAAATAATCTTGAAAAGATAATTATTATAATAAGAAATTTAAATGGTTAAGGAGATAGGAAGCTGAAGTGTTTTAAAACAAGAAAAGCTGGAAAGAAACTACACCTTTAGAGCATTTGGAAGTTGAAGAAAACTGAAGAATATGCAAAATAAATAATAACTATATTTAGCTTTTGGAGGGGAATATAGTTTTTTTGGGGAATGGAATGGATTACAAGGGGAGTTCTTAAAACTTGATTTCTAGTCCAAAAGGCACTCAACCATATCACGCAGGATGGTGAAGAAGCAGAGGTTTAGGCTCAAGAGAGGAAATGAATAAGGATCTTCCTCTTGCATATACATCGTTTTCTTTTTGGAGGTAGAGAACACATAACTTAGCAAGCTATGATCCGACGATTGCTTCTACATATTCATAATATCTGGAAAATTGCTTATGCATGTAAGATCTATAAATTCCAGTGATTGCTTTTGCATGTAAGTTTATCATGCCTTTTAATGGTTGTGTATGGTCTCTGCAATTATTTCTTGACATAATGTTTCTCGAGGTTTTATTTAATTGTTATTGAGCCTTGGAATCTGAGTTCTTGAAGATTTATATATAATACACTTGGGTCTTTTAATTAAATCCTAGAAGGGTGTCATTTTTAATATTAAAGTCTAGTAAAAATTGGTTTATTTTAAGATAGGAAAGTATAGACCGTTGGGATTTTCTTTCAGGTCTTTTATGTGCCTTTGTCTCTCACTTTTGCTCCTCTTGGCACCGTCATTTGGTTCTTGGGGATGTGGTTAAGTTGTAAATGTTTGTGTTGTATACGTTTTTCTGCACTGGCAAAATAGGCGGTGAGGTTATTAAAGCTTCCTCTCATAGCCATGAGGTGGTTCATTCATTTGATTCTCCTTCAAATAAATCTACTCATGCACAATACTGTTTTTATTTTACAATGGTGACAATAAAGAAGGTTTCAGCCAAGGGCGTGCCTTGCATTGCCTTAAAAGTTTGAATCTTTCCATTAAATCTAATTTGTGCATATCCTGCAGTCATTGTGTTCCATGATATGAAATCAATTTACACCCATCCAATTACGTTTGCTTGAAAGTTTTTGAGGCTTTTCAACAAATTCAATTTGTGCATACCCTGTTATCTTTTCCCTCCATGAGACAAGATCTCTTGAGGCCTGTTGTCAAACAGTTCAAACGCCTGGTCTGTGGTGCACAACACAGCCAGGCAGGGCGGGCCGTGTGCCTTGGTCAAGGCTACGGGCTTGCTGCCTTGGCAGAGTACATTAGGGTTAAGCCTATGTGTTTTAACTTTTGATAATATATTTTCTTATGATTGCATATGATTGCATTTTGTGATAGGGGAGAGGACGGAGAGGACCCAGTACCTGAGCATGTTTCAATAGTTGTGATAGTATTTGTTTATATAATGCCCAATATTTTTATCAATATTGGACCAATAGTTGTGACTTTAAAATTGTTAGTGTTGATGATGACAAAAACTAAATGATTATTTTAAATAATGTGAATTGGTGAACATTAGAATATTAGGGAAAAGAGTTATGCCTTTTTATAAATGAATAAGTTCTTACTTCATAGTGAAATTAGATGGTCATATAGTTTTAGTTAAGAAGAAAACTGGTATTGTAATGTAGTGTTGGTGAGATTAGTTATCCTTTTAAATATAATTAGGGTATTAATTGGCTAATCATGTTTATATATATGTATATAGTTATAGGAATGATTATAAATCCTGAATTGGAATAAAAGAAATTGGTTGGAATACTTTTATAACTTCTTTTATTTAATACAACTTTATGATGAGCATAGTGAGATGTTAGTAAGGTATGTGAATATAGCCTTTAATGAGTTAAAACGATTCCTTATCAAGTGTAGAGTCAAATCGTAGATGATAGTTCAATTGTTCTTTGAAGTTTATTGCTTTTGATTGTTGGGTTAGTATTCTGAGTGTGATAAAATATGCCTTGAGATAATTACGATATGTGATTATAGAGTTCCTTTATTTATTTTAAATTAATTCTTATTAAACGAATGGATAAATTGTATTTGAATGATCATTGTTCATTTAAGGGTAATTTGGTGTATCCTATTTGTGGTGCCCTCTTTGGAATTGCTTGGCTTCAAAAGTGATTTCATTCCATTGGGTTCGTGTCCTTTTATGAGTGATTTGACATATCCTTTTCATTGTGACTTTTCTTGAGTTGACGTGAGTTGGGGATCTTCTTTAAGTTAAATTGTGTTGATATTCGTTTAACCTTACATGGTGAATTCTTGGTTTGTTTTGAGTTGTGGGGGTCTTATTAATTGAATTTGTGGTCGAGTATTTTGGATACTAATGCAATGCTTGGTTGTGATAAGTTTATGCTTCTTATTGAATGCAGTCTTCCCACTTTTATTATTTTGGTGAAACATTAAATTATATTGTTGTCATGTTTGTTGATTTTTGTCAAAGGTCATTTGTTTACCAACTGTATGGGTATCTTGTGAGGAGGAAATTGAGGTCTCCCTTGGATGCCTGGTTGCATGCTTTTACCTTTGTTGTTGAAGGATTGTTTCTGGATGGTTCTGTGTCAGTGTGACTGCTTTTGGAGACTAATTTTGATTCATGGAATCCTTTGTCATTTAATTTGTGTTGCAATGTAATTGGGAACTCGTGTTTTGTTTATGAGTTGTGGATAGTTGATCTTCTTGAATTTTTGATTTATTTCGTATCGAAGTTGATTATGTAGTTTGGATGGAGTTGTTGATCTTATTTTAATGTATTCACTCATTATATTTGAACTGAAAATAGTTCTTTGAGGTCTTGCATTTATTGTTGTTAGTTCTTCATGGGGAAACCCCAGTGTAAGCCCTTTGAGGTTCTTCCAGAGGCTTGATTATATTGTTGGTCAATGTTCCTCATTTTATGTACTCTTGACATGGCAAGATATTGGTATCATTATTTTGAAAGGGTTGTACGAAACTTTGTGAGACTCTGATTTTGTACTTGTTAGCGAGATGGGTAATGCCTCACACGCTTTTATGTTGTGATTCTTTGTTCAAATTATGATGGTACAAATCTCTTGGTTTTTTTTTTTTGGTTTGATATTAGCTGGGTCTCTAGAGAGGGTTCTCGTGGGCCGGCCACTTCCGCTTGCTGAAGGGCAATGATAACCTTGCGACGAGGAGTTAGTAATCAAGGAAAACCTAATAATTAACTTAGAGGGTTGGGTAGCAATATCATTATAAGATTTAAAATGGATGCCTCTCTGCTTCATTAGTGCTTCCGTGAATAATGGAAGTTGTCGAAGGCTGGCCTAAGGTCGCGGACCTCGCCTTAATGCAGAGGCTTCCACGGCCCTCGCGATGAGTCACCCTTTATGGACCGCCTCCATTGGGAGGAAGGGCACGATAGCTATAGATGGACCGCGTCAGCTTGGAGTGAAGAGCAATGATAGCCTTGTGGACTATGCGATGACACTCTCCCCAGTTGCCCGTGTTTTATTTTATTGTGTTCCTCCTCGAAGCATGTTATGTGGAGGTGGTTTAGATTGCGGTCGGGTAAATCGAACTCTGGCATTAGATACATCTCTTTGGTACTTTGTGGTCTTGTAATCTCATGACCTTGTACTCTTATGGTATTGTGTTATGATGTTATTGTGTTGTTTAATTGCAATTTGGAATTGTATTATGTTATTAATTCAGTTTGTTTTGGAAGTGTTTCATGATCTTCCTTTGGTTACTTGTTTACTGGTTATCGTTTTGTTTAATGTGATGAGATTTATGACTTTAAGTTATTATGTTGACTCTTGGGTGTTGTTGATTATGTCATTGTAATCCTTGAGTTTTATGATACTTTTGCATGATGTTGAGTCTTGTGGTTCCGTGTTTGGATGTTCTTGGTTGAGGACTCTTATTGTCAGCTCCTTAGCACGGGGGGTGGGTCTTCGGATCCACGTGGTCAGGTGGAACGTGCTAAGCACCCTATTGGGTCCCCAGTCGAGGATTGAGGTGCGATTATGCTAGTTGCGCTTAATCTGCAGTTGCATCCTACCTTGGAGCCGCTATGATAATCGCGGTATTCATCTTTCAGTTGTATCATGTTATCCTATTGTATGGTTTCCGTTCATATTTGGAAACACTTTTGTATCATTGTACCTCTTGAACATTGTACTGTCATGTAACGTTAAACCTTGTGTGGATAATGGCCATGGCAGTTGTTATTAAATGTGTTGAGTTAATCATGTATATGTTGTACTTACACAAATGGTTTCTTTACCTGCTGATTTTCAGCTGTATGTGTTATATCTATTAATGCTTGATTTTGTTATGGATTATACTTTTGGATTTCCATTCTTTATTGTCGCTGTGGATCTAAGCCCGCGAATGACCTTCCCTGCACCTGTAAGGGATGTATGCGTTAGTGAATCCAATTTAAATGAAACTACGTCATGACTTAATGTGTATTACATGCATGTTATGGGTTAACTTTAAAAAAAAAAAAATGTGCAGCAATTATTGTTTAATCGTCCCTTTCTTTGGGGTTCACACCTGGCTACGCTACAACCAATTGGCATCAGATAAATGTAAACCTAGTTGCTCATCCTTTGCTTCTTCCTCATGGACCTCTTTCTTCTAATCTCTATTCTCGCAGACTTCATCGCTCTCGGCGGGCCGGGTATCTCCCTCAAACCGTATGATCCTCCAAAGCCGTTTCTAGCGCTCTTCCATACTGAAGTGAGTGTCGTAGCGCTCATCTTCCTCCGCCGACCACTTAGTGGTGCGTTGACACTGCCAATCCACTCTCTTCGCAGGCCGATTTCCTCATGTAACTCCTGCTCCTGATTCAATGCATTTCTCTTATCAGCGAAAAGTGAAACCTCTTGTATGCTTCGAGAACGTGTCTCCAATGGCGTGGGTGACTCTAACACAACTCTTGGAGGCTCTGGCTGAACTGGATCCTTCCTTCGAGATTTTGGACCTCGGGTAATCTGTTTCTTCCTGCTAGTAGTGGGCGTCCTATGATCTCCCATCAAATTGTAAGTCAAGGAAATTAACCTACTTTTCAATCTGCTCACATGCCTTTCAACCCATGCTCTGGTGAAAGTTAGGACTGGTATACAAAGTGTGTCCAAATCAACAATCTCTGGCTCCGACCAATTTGGAAGTGGAAGCGGCGTGTCTCTCACTGCCTCATAATTTGGATGGAGAACATTCATGTCCTCGTCCACCTGGTCTGATAATGGAATAATTTCACACTCCCTAATCATGCTTATTGGTAGCCTCAAGAACATCCTCTTTCTAACTTCAGCCTCATCTGATGTATCAGCCCAGTAATCCTCAATATTTTCCTTATGAATAAACTCCTCTGACAGTATCCATCTAATATTTCTGTGAGGATCGCAATACTGCCTTCTGGTGTGATAGGAAAGATGGAAGAATTGAAGCTCATTTTCAGCTTCCCTGGCTGCCTGAAGTGAAGGACACACTTCATCTGAATTCCCCATGATGATTGGGAAGTCAATCCCTCCCTTCTTCTTTCTCTTCTGAATCTTATCATAGGCAACAAATTGCCTAGATATCTCTAACATCAAAATTCTATTTGTTGGGTACTTAGGCAATCTATACGGGTATGAAGAAAAACCTTGCAGCATGATGTAAGAAAATTTCGGAAACTAAATAAACCAACTCCCATACCTTTGTATTAATTCCTGAGCTTCCCTCGAGATCCTCTGATGAGTCCTCTACTGAAGTGATTTCATTATATGCATGGTGAAGGCATCATTGACTCGCTTGTAATTGGACGTGCTTGTCAGGTGCAATTGTGGACAAGCCTCATGAATTTTGAACTGATGAGAGCCACAACCAATTAGCTCCTTGTAGGATATTCCTCTGTACTTCGTCACACAAGCCAACATTTAAACAATGTAGGAGCCCATGTAAAAAGTCTTCATCCTCCTCAAGCTCCGAAGCTGCTAATGCAAATTGTCACTAATCATCATCGCCCAGTTGATGTGCTCTTTCCCTTCCAACACGAGATCGATATAATAGAACATCCATGGCTCAAAGATAAATGCTTGAGGACAGCCTCCAACTCTGCTAAGCATCATGATCAAGTCGCAGTACTCCTGCTTCAAATCATTTGATATTATCTGCTTCGGCAACTTCGTGCGAGAGGGCTTGGGCTTGTTCATTCAGCAAGCATTGATCATGTCAGCACATCTCTCGAAGGTTGAAGCATACATTCACTCAGCACGCTCCCTCGTCTTATAAATCATCTTCTCGTGTGATGGAATTCCAAATGCTTCGCCAATAGCTGCAGGAGTGAGCTTGGCGAACAATCTACCATCAGGTGATACAATAGACCTGTGATCAGGATCGTAGCAGTTAGCACATTCCATCATCAGCTCTGGACATTGAATAGCTTGCGGAAAACCAGCAGCTGCATACACACCACTTCGAACAATATTGTGCGAAGTAACTGAAGGACGATGACTACCAACTCCCATCATTCGACTTTTAAAGGCCTCCATGTTGAAAGAACCCAAATTGGTATCAGCCAGCTTGCCCAACTTCGAAGAGAACTTTGACTCTGGTAGGAATGACTTGCTCAGCTTTTTAATAACAGCCTGTCTAGATGCAGCATTATTATCTCTGCCAGTTGCTCTTACTTCAGCCATCCTGCAAAACAACAAACAGCCATCAGCAATTTAACTTAGAAAAATAAAATAACATGCAGGGGCTTCCAATCGACTTTTAAAATTGAGAAGCTACAACATTATATTTCATCTGCAAACCTCAACTTCTCCTCTAGTAACTTCGAACTTCCAACACTTAGCAAATTTTCGAGCAAGCTTAAGCAACTTCACTACTTAGATAAAATCGGCCAACTTCACTTCAGCCACTTCTCAGCACTTAGACTCTTTAAATTTCGGCCTCAACAATCCTCCTTTACTTCAAGTCGAACCTCTTCAATACTCAGCTATTCACTTGCACTGCAATCTTTACTTCAAAGCTAGAATCGAACTTGCCAGCTTGATGGAGAAAAATGAATAAACTCTCAACTCATATAGACAAGTCGAATTCTAGAAGAGACTAAGTTTAGCCATCTCATTAAATTTCCACTACTTCACAGCAAGAATTCGAATTTCCCTCCTTTGGCAATTGCAACACTTGTCATTTGGCGTCTGGAATCTTGACCTTCTAGAATTTCAAAAGATTCACTTCAAGGCGTACTTAGCATTTTTAATTCATTTTTTAAAATATTCACTTCAATTGCATCTTCTTAAGAAATTCACTTCACCAACTGAAGCTTTGACACTCAATTTTATTCATCTCTGACTCTGAAAGATTAGTCTCACAAAGAATTTGATTAAATTCACTTAGGCAATCCACTTCAGATTCATCCTCTGAGGCATTTTACCTTCGAAAACACATTTTATTCCTTCCGCCCTAGAAATTTTTTAAATTTTCCTTAGGAAAATTCATTATTCAAGTGTCGATCAAAAATCTTCATCCTGAAAGCCTTGGCGTAGTGTAGAAGACTTTGAAATCCATTCCTCATCGCAAACGTCCAATACCCAAAAGAAAATTTCCTTCAGAATGCGTCGAATTCATGGGTCTACAAAAGAAGGGGTACATTTAATTTTTGAATTTTTTAAACCTTAGAAAAATATTTCTCATCAAATTTATTCCAATTCTTCATCTTTGGGCGTAATTTTCTTGCTCTAACTTGAAAATCTTCATCATCCTTGTGAAGTTGGCACCTTCTGACCCATCCATTGCCAATTTTATTCATGCCTCTGAAAATTTCATCACTCCTTCAACTTGGGCGTATTTCTTCTAGAGATGAAATTTTGTGCCTTAGGAAAAATTTCAAATAATATCACTTACATAGGCACATTTAGGCATCAAGGAGGAATTTGAATTTTTGTCTTAGAAAATTTTCTCCATTGAACTTCAATCATGGCGCATTTCACATATTGAGGAGGACTTAACACTTTCAATGCCTTAGAATATTTCCTCACTTTAAACTTTATCTCTAGCATGCACTTTGGGCGCACTTAGCATGTCATGGAGGATATTTTTTACTTCAATGCCTAGCATATTTTCTTTTTAGAAGCTACCATCTTCAATACTCTAGGCGCATTTTACATGTCAAGAAGGAAATAACTCCCACGCCTTAGTCATTTTTTATTCATCACCTTGGCGCATTTAGCACATTGAGGAGGACATTAACCACGCCTTGGCAATTTTCACCCACCAATTCCACCTTCACTAAATAACTTTCACCTCAATCTCATCCTAGACTTGGCACATTCAAAGGGGGAAGAAGAAAGTCAACACTAGGAATATTCTTCTCTTGCACAACGCCTTAGTAACCTTTTCTCTTGTCTTCACCTTCTCTTGGGCGCATTTCACATAGGTAGAAGGATGGGTGCATTTAGGGGATGGAGAAGGATTAACTTTTTCAATGCCTTTGACTTCTTTGACCCCTCTTCAATCATGGGCGCATTTTGGACCCCAAGGAGGATTTAAAACTTTGTCTTTTCCTAGCTTGCATGGGCGCATTTAGCATGTGCAGGAGGACTTATCTTCATGCCTTAGAAAAAATTTTAGCAACTCTTCCTGTGAGGTGGGCGCATTTCACATGTGGTGAAGGATGAACGCCTTGACTTAGAATTTTCTAACACCTTGACATTGCATGAGGGCGCATTTGGAGGGGGGAGGTGGATTTATCTCCAACACTTAGAATTTTTTAAACATCTTGACATTGCATGAGCGCATTTCATACATGGAGGAGGACTTAACTTCATCACTTAGCCATTTTTCCTTCTTCCTTGGGCACATTTTGATGGGCCTGCAGGACTTATCTCAGACACTTAGAAATTTTATCAACTGCCAACTTGATGAGGGCGCATTTGAGGTAGTGAGCAGGATTTGAGTGCAGACTTTGAAAATTTCATCAACCTGGCTTGAAGATGGGCGCATTTTGCATGTGAAGGAGGATACTTTCCAGACTTAGGCATTTTTTCCTCATTCCTTCTACCAGCTCAATACTTACTATAAATAGTAAGTCCTTTGATTTTCACATCTCTGAAGCTCAATTGATTTGGAATTTTAACCACAGGATCCTCATGACCTAGTTAGCCTGTTCAAACTGCCATCTCGAGCTGACCTACTATTTATAGCATATTTCTGAAGGTGGTTTACTATTTAGAGCAACTGCCTGATTTCATGACCTCCACAACTCCGTTTGACTTGAAATTTGAATGTCGTGACCCTCATCGGTAGACTTGCCTGTTCACACTGGCGCCTTCTGCTGATTTACTATTTTTAGCCTGTTTCTGGAATGCCTTACTATAAATACTAAGTGCTCCAATTGCCTTCAAATTTTACCGGTGGATAGCTTGGAAGATACTGATCGCAGTGAGATACACCGGTTTTCGAAAATTCTGGCATTTTACCCCTCATTTTGGGTCCCGGAGCTGGAAACCCTAATTTGACTTGCATGACTATCAAATGACCTCCGTTTGACCCCGTTTTTGTTGCACTTCGCCCTGTTTGTAATCCTAATGCGCTGGGCGGCTGTCGGAATGGACCTGCTAAAAATAGTAAGTCTCTGAAAACTGATCATCTCGCCTTGCATGTCACATCACTGCATAGCTCTTGAAAAACCCATAAAGAATCACCTGACATGCGCTGAAAACTCTGATATGCAAACCCTAAAAATAGCCTCTGAAGGCTGAATACTGAAAGTCATCGTCTCATTTTGCATGTTATATCATCGCGTAGGTTTCAGAAAACCCAAAAGGAATCTCCAGACATGCATTGAAGAATTTTGCATAAAAACCCTAAAATCTGCTCCGGACGCTGAACTTGCTAAAAATAGACAATTGCCAGTTTCAGCTCAAAATTTGCAGACAAGTAACCTGACATGTTCTGGATGCAGTGTAACGATCGGAATTTCGAAAGTGCTGAGAGAACGCCCCAAATTAGGTACTTACTAAAAATAGTAAGTTGTCAAAATTCACTGAAATTTAGTTGAGGGCCCACGAGAAGCATACTGACCACAATATGAAGCTCAGATTCCATCTTATTTGCTCCATTTGACATCAAATTGACCAGAAAAGTACAAACCCTAATTTCATAGACTTGGCCAAAATTTCACCTTTAAGCTCACAAACGGGCACACCCCGGAAAGGCAGACAGTAGAAAAGAGACAGAAAGAGAGAGAGAGAGACAAAAATCAAAGCCAAAAGACCATAATGGAACAAAAATTAGGGGTCCCCATTTTGAATGGGGCGATGTGTGAAAAGGTCACAACAATATCCTTGAAAACTTCTTTGCACGTTCTGGAGTTGATTGTTTTGGTTTCTCAAATGAGTTACTTTAGTAGATAATTTCTTCACTTGTTCAATCAACTCTCTCATCTCTTCTTTTTCTTTTGGAGTCCTGGTGGACATTGTTGTACTTTGCAGATATACTGGTTGGGTAGGTTGTGCTTGGGAAATTGGACCTCCTGGGTGAATCACCAGTTGATTATTTGGGGGTGGAATGGGATTCATAATCGGCGTGTGATGTGCCAATGCTTGATTGATGCCTGCTACTTGGTTCAGCATAGCAGCGTATCGCAAATGATTAAGTGGTCCAGCAACATTCATGCCCAAATCAGAATTAACCTCGATCGCCTCTGCATATGCCCCTTTGAGATCAGCTGGGACTAGGTTGGTTCTTCTTACAAACATGGAAGTAAGGTTGTCTAGGGCGACATAGTATATGGGAATGTTACCGCGTCATTCAGCTCATATGGATCTCGTAACCTTGTATATGCCTTGTGAAATCTGTTGTTGAAGGCACTGATTGGCTCATGCTCTTGTCTTTTCACTTCAACAAATTGTCAGTAGAGTTTAGCTAGTGTTGTTGGCAATCTGAATTTTTCCAAGAAGGCTTCCTTTAGTTGTTGCCATGTTCGGATTGAATTTACTGGAAAATTCACGTACCAGTAATATGCTTCCTCTCCTAAAGAACATGGAAATAATCGACATGCTACATCTTCATGTTGAATATCTCAATTCTGGAGAGTGTCTTCAAAAATCTTAATATGTTCATCAATTGTTCGGTTCATATCACCGACTTGGAATTTGGAGCAAAACTGCTCTAGATTCTTAGGCATATCATGATAGTCGGCAAAAGTAGTGAGGGGTGAAGCGTTCTGCGAACGCCAAGCGTTCGGGATGTTTGGCTGAGCCATTTGATTTGGCGGAACTGGTGGTGCAAATTGATGAATAGTGCTTGGTATGGGAATCTGTGGTGGTGGTGTGTGGAATAATCTAGAAAAATCTTCTACACTTGGTTCCTTTTCACTGGGTGAAAATGCTTCTTCACTAGGGCCAACTGCACTAGATGTTTCCCCTTGTGAAGCTTTTGTTTTCTTTCTCTGCTTGTTTTTGTAGGGTGATAACTCCGCAAATTCTTTGAAAGAACTTGGAGTGGATCTTGTAATTCTTTGAAATCGATCTGCTGAGAAAGAACCAATTCGATCCAGTGTGTCTTTAGTCTCGCTAAGAACATGCGGGAGGAGCTTGCAAATTTTCTTGCTGTTGAACTTGTTGGTTCACTTGTTGATTGGCCTATTGATTGGCTTGTTGGTTCTACTATCGCTAAAGAGCTTCAAATCTTTCTACAAGACGATCTCTTTGAATATTGAAATCAATACGTTGGGCTCTTTCTTCTTCTTCTTTGAGGATAAAACGCATACGAAACCAGTCAGGAGCACTTTTTCTAACTTGCCACGCAAGGCTGAACAGTTCGGTGATAATGTCTTCCTACTCGTCGTGAAAACCCAAGTTTGGTTGCAGTACTGGCTGGGGATCCTGATCTAGATTAGGAACGTTGCCCGGAAGCACCATTCTTCATCGTATTAGGAACAGTTGAATTTGTTGAGGATAAACTACTAACGACTGATCGTTCCATCTCGTCGAAAGCTTGTTTCAGACAATCAATTTTTTGTCTTATCAAATCTCTCTGAATTGCTTATTCGATCCTTCGTCCTTTTTCTTCTTATCTAGCAAGAACACGACTTGTTTGTCCAAATTGGGCACGATCTATTTGCGACTTCCAAGCTAGTGCATACAACAAATCAATAATGTCGGTCGGTGCTTGATATGGTTGCTCGACAGGTATGTCAAAAGGGAATTCGTGCGGCAACACCACACTGCATCTTGTCTACTTTGAAAGTAACTTACTGTCGTTGGTTTGGGGCCCTCCTTCTAGCGCCAATTCAGTGTTGATGCGTGTTTTATGACTCACCAAGCACTCTAGAATAAAGAATCCAAAGACACTCTATCCTCTCTTGAAAAACTACCTCGTATGCTAAGATTGCAAGAAAGATCATACGGCAATTCCAATGTTTCGTAAGTTGGGGTGCGGATAAGCTTCTGTGGATGATGTGATTTTGTCGATAACACAAAGGGATTTACTCTGGTAAGTTACTTAGAGAGCAAGGACTTAAATGCAGTGCTATTTTCTTTTTTTTGAATTTTCTGATTTTAGATAAAAAAGTGAAAAAAGAGTGAGGGTTTAGGAATCCTAAGCTATTCCTACAAAATCAAGAGACGGTAAGGATTGAGTGAAACCAAAGAACAATACTTTGTTTCACCACGCTAAACGACAACTACACAAAGCAAGTGCAATCTTCTAGGGATTTGTGCTTAAGGTCTTTTCACTTCGAACAACACCATCAATAGAACAATATCATTCAGAGTAAACATTGAAGCATCTACATCAAAAGCTCAGTCTAACTTTACGCATTGAATGAAAAGCATCCACTCAAAGAAAGTATGAGCTAAGTTTCACTAATCTTTACTATCAATCTATCATTCCCTTAACATACATTCAAATGAAATTCTAACTCAAATCTACTTTAGGAGGAAGAGAAATATGCAACCATGCAACCATTTGACAATGAAAGGATTCAAAGCATCTCATGCATTATGAACATTATTATCAAAATAGTCTTTAGCAACAATTTCATAGAACTCTCTCTCTTATTCTCTATTCTCTATTGCTCTTATGCTCTACAATCTCTTCTATCTCCTCTAATCATCTATATATGAAAAAATGAGAGAATGAGGGTGCGGATTTATATAGAGTTTCCTGAGTACAATGAACGGCCAAGATCAAAATGAGATTAATGGCCCAGATTTAAAATAACAAAACCCTAATTAGGGTTGCACAAACAACAATCAGTTAACTATAGAGAACTCACTCAGGGAGTTGCATCCTTATCCACTTCCATAGCACTGTGTTGCATGAACCTGGACGTGATCGTGCTGACTTCTTCCATGGTGATGTCCGGTAGCGTGTTAACTTTCTACTCCAGCAAGTCTAAACTTTTTGCACATTCTGCAAAGGTGATTACCCATTTTGATTCATGCAGCAAAAAGGTATTTCGAACGGTCAGGAAGCTGAATGCCTTAGTCAAATTTTCTTTCAGGATTGGCCCAGCAATGGTAGAGAAAATCCTTTGAACTTTATCCTTTAAATTTTCCGACTGCAAGTGTTTTCTTCGGACAATGTCTTTGTCAAGCACGTATATAGCCATCTAGAAAATTTTACTCTGGATCTCTCTTACTTCTTTAATTTTGGCGCCATTTGCCTTTACTCTTTCCAGGACTTCTACTCATGAGATCAGTGCATAGTACCAGTTGCTGAAATCATATGCAGCTCCAGCTTCAATGATCTTCTCATCAATCAATCTCTACTTCGGAATGCCCTTTATCTCTCGAAGATATGGAATAATTTTGCTTTGAATGTCTTGGAGACCTTCCCATGCTTCTGCTAGGTTTACAACTCGTGATAGCAGAGAGGAAGTTTTCCCATAAACATGTGCCAACTTTTCTGCAAATGCCATTGCCTCTTCTTTCTTTCCTGCCATCCATTCTTTGGTTTCCCTGGCTGTAGTCAATTCCTCTTCAAAATTTCTTACTGGCTCCTATGAAGAGTTTGGAAGTGGAGGGGCTAATTGGTCACCTTGATTGAGCGGCTTGGTTAAATGCTGGATATATTCCTTTAAGCGCTCAATCTCCCTTTTGTATTCCCTTTTCTTTGCAACTTCCTTTTCTAGCCTAGATTTGATGGTGGCAACAGAATTATCGAGGTCCTCAACTTCTTGTCCTTTTGTTGTCGAACCAATATCAATAGTTGTAATGGCATATTCATCTGGGGCAATTTCATCTTGTGACTTTTCAACTGTAGGTACTGCAATTTGCACTATTCGGTTACCAGCTTCATCTCTCTGTATTGTAGAAAATTTCTTGGCTGGCTTCCTTGTAGCAGCCTGTTCTAGCCTTGCCAAGAAGTCCGCAGTATCATCTTCTTCTGGTATCTCTATTGGCGCCTTTATCTTCAGTCTTTCTTTCAGCCAATCTGGATTGTCAACTGTTCAACTCCATCTTCTTGATTACCTTGCATATCATGAACCTCTTGCATATCTTGAATTTCTTACACGAATGGGACTTCCTGAATTCCTTTGAGGGCAAAAATCATTCCCTCTTTGAATTCTTCATCCATGATATCCATATCATTGTCCGACTCAAGAATCTTCGTGCTTGTAGGGGAGTGATGCTCACCATCTTCCAACTGCACTGCCTCCATATCTCTTTCTAAAACTGGCGAAGGAATTCTGACTTGCTCTCATGACTCTTCTTCCATGATCAATATTTCATCTACATTTCTGGATGTAGCCGAATGAAGGGGCTTGGATTTCTACTTCTTTTGAGCGGGTCCTTCATCTATTGTTTTCTTCTTGTTCTGCTTTGCAGAGTCATTAATTTCTTTTCTCTTTTTCAGGTTGGCAGCATCAGTTGGTTCACCTCCATGAGATGCACCGGCATTTGAAGAACAAGACTCTGCCTCACCCATCAAGTCATATGTGAATGGCACATTCTTTTTCCATAAAGCTTGCACTTGTTGATCTATCCACCAACAGGAATACTTGAACACAAGCCTCATGAACGTTGTCAAGTCACCAAGCTCAGGCTCAGGCCATCTCACAGGAGGAAGTGGTTGCCTTTCATCAAAGCCCGATTGCACGTACACTCCATCATCCTCCAGTTGATTAGGTACTCGGAAGAGTTTTGTTGTCCTAATCATATCCAACAGCAGTCTTCACCACAGTCTTTTTTCTCACATCATATTCATTAGTGGCATTTGCCCAGAAGTCTTCTAGGTCAACTTTGTGTTTATATTTCCTCCCATCCACAGTTCCAATATGATGAAGTGGATCAAAGTCAGCTCTAGACTTGTAGGAAATGATCGAGTACCTTTGTATTTCCAATCGAGCACTTTCTACTACTTGTGTCGATGGACAGGATTCTACCATATTGCCGATGAAGAAAGGGAAAGTAATGGAGGCCTTTTGCTTACTCCTTTGAATGTTCTAATATGTCTCCAGTTGCCTTAGGACTTCCAACAAAACCATTTTGTTGGTAGGATAGATTGGCAGTTTATATGGGCGACCTGTGAATCCCTGTATTCTGATGTATGTAAATCTGAGAAACTGGATGAACCAAGATCCATATCTACTGAATAAACTTTTAGCTTCACGGGTGAGCCTCTGATGCGTTCCTCCCTGGAGAATTCAGGTGATATACATAAGAAAGGCATCATGTGCCCGTCTAAAGTGTGATTTCTCCTTTAACTGCAACTATGGATAGCAATCGTAGGACTTGAATTCTCCTTCGCCATTACCAACTACCCCTTTGCAAATTAGACCAACATATCTATAGGTTCTAGCAAGCAGATATATGACATAGGAACTCATGTGGAAGGTTTTGGTTCTCTCCAAGTTGACCAACTGCTCGTGGAGACTATCACTGATCATCCTTGACCAGTTGAACATCTTTACCCCAGAAGCTATTTCATCGATGAAATAATACATCCAAGTTTCAAAGTGCGCGCCTTGAGGATTTCCCACTATTCTATTCAGCAGTAAAACAATGTCTCCATATTCTTCCTTAAAATCAGTTTTGTGCAACTTCTTGGGCATCTTTTTGGTAGTAGGTCTAGGTTTCACCAACCATGACTTGTTCATATTTGATGCACAAAGGTCTTGTTGGTCTTCATAAAGTTTTCATGCATCATCCTTGGTTCGGTAAGACATCCTGTTGTAGGTTGGGATTCCAAATGTTTCTTGTATAGCTAGTTCAGTTAAGTATGCCAGTATTCTTCCATCAGATGCTTCAATCTGTCTTTCTTGTGCATTATAATGCAATGCACATTCTACCATGAGTTTCGGACATTCTTTCGCCGGCAGAAATACAACTGCCTAAACAATGCCATTGCGCATCATCCTTCTTGCAATTGGCGTAGGTAAAAATCCATCACTTCCGTACATCCTCTTTTTAAAATCATCAAAGTCTACATGGCCAAGGTCGATGTCCACAATGTTTTTCCACTTTGAGTTGATCTTGGACTCCGGCTACGAACCCTTGCTGGCAAACTTCATTTGTAATTCCTCGAAAATAAATTTGCAAAAAATGCAAAAAAGAGAATATTAAAATTCAGAAATTAAATTTAGATTACTTGAAAAATATTCCAGCCAACTGATAGATTAAATCTTCGTGAAAGATCATGCTGGAAATGAAAGAATTTATCCGATAGATGCATGAAGTTTTTTTTTTTTTTTTTTGCCAAAACGAGGTAGAGAATGTAAAATCTCCCTGATATTGTGGAAAAAATAAAATGGACAAGATCATTGTGTTGGCTGGTTAAGTTCGCCTTCTTTCCTTCTGCTTCAAACTTCACAACTTTCTTGCCGTAGCCAAAATTACTTATCACAACTTCACTTTCGAAAGATGAATGATTGAAAAATGAGAAGTAAAGCCCATTTAAAGATGAGAAGTTCGATTTATTTAGCAAAATCTAGTTGTTTCCATTAAATCAAGTTCAAACCTGGCTTGCACTCCTCTCTCGAATGCAATTTTTATCTCCAGGATCAGTTTCTGGGAAAGCTTCTAAGTCTGGCGCCACTTCAGTGAAGTCTTTTTGTCCTTTTCCAAAATTTGAATTTCTTTTCTAAGTATTGGAAAATGAAAATTAAAATATTAAAATAACATTTCATGTGTTATTTTCCCAACCTTTTATTTTAATCATTTTAATTATGGCATTTCATTTTTTATCCTAAGGCAAATTTAATTTTTTCTAAGTTATTTCTTGTCTTTTCCTAAGGTGAATCTTTTTCTCTTATTAATTTTGCCATAATTTCTCATAACTTCCTAAGTCTTTGGCGAATTTTCTCAACATCTAGACATGCCATTTGATATTTTAATGTTTCAATGTATAGACTTAGGCAAAAATTTTGATTTTTTTTTTTTCATCTTTTCTAAGTATGGTGGACTTAGCTAGTGTTTTTGCCATTCATTTTATGCTAGGCGGACTTTCCACTATGTTATGCCATTAACTCTTCATGGTGGGCGGACTTGGCAAGGCATTGAGCCATCTCTTTAGAGGGGCGGACTTTGTTCTTTCTTGTGCCATCCTTATGCTAAGTGGGGCGGACTTGGCTCTTTCTTATTCCATTCATCATGGGGCGGACTTTACCCATTGTCAAGCCATTTCACATTCTTCATATGGCGGACTTGTCAATTGTTTAGGCCATCTTCATGGGGGCGGACTTGACTAAGTGTTTTACCATTACATAGGGCGGACTTGTCACATGTTTGAGCCATATCTCCCTTGCTTGGAGCGTACTTTACTTAAGTTCATGCCATTGTCATCTTGAGTGGGCGGACTTCACCTTATGTCATTCCATGATGGGGCGGACTTACCCTGGGCTCATGCCATTGCTTCTTAGCTTGGGGCGGACTTAGCACATGCCCATGCCATTGCTTCTTAGCTCCAAGGGCGGACTTGGCTTTAGTTTTTTCCATTCATTCTCCATGGTAGGCGGACTTGCTAGTGTCTTTGCCATTACCTTGGCATCATTTTCAATACTTAGGCAAATTTTTGCCATGAATTTCATGCTGGTTACTTCGCCATATGCCCTTTTCTCATGCTTTTTGTATGCTTTTTCATTGATTTTCATAATTTTTCATTGATTTCTCATGATTTTTGGTCAATTTTTTATTGATTTTTCAAATTTTTCATGCTAAGGATGAAAACATTAATCCCTTAATCAGTGGGTCCCGACCACTTTCCAAAGATGGAAACCATGCCAAAAATAAAAACTTTTCCAAAAAAAGCAACTTTCCAAAAATAGCCCCCTAAAAAATAGGAAGTCCAAAATAGGCCAAAAGTGCCAAAAATAAAGTCCCTAAAAAATAGGGGGTCCGAAGTGAAAATCCCCAAAAAGTAGATGTCAGAATTAGCTCAAACGACAGTCGATCTTCGTCCCTCGAGCCCTCTAAGCATTCTAATGATGTTTGCACATTGATTTGGGCTCAAATTCTTAACTTGACTCGGGTGACCTTCAAAAGACTCAAACTCTAAACCCCCAAACAGAGATCAAATGAAACTGAGGCACAACAACAAAGCCCTAAAAAGCAAACCACTAGGGTCCCATTTGTAATGGGGCGATGTGTGATAAGGTCACAACACAACCCAACTGCATTGATATTAAAATCGGCATGTATACTCAATCTGCCACCCTAGAATCTCTGCAAAATCTCAACTTGAAACTATTACTGAAAAATATAAAATTTGTCTTTGTAGAAGACTTCCCAAATTTTGAACATTTCTGCCGATTTGGCTTTTCATCCAAAAATGAATCCTAAAATGAATCTATCTGTAGAAGGATTTGACTTTTCATCCAATCCTCCCAACCTGAGGGTTTTCGTCCCCAAGCTCCTGAAAGCCAAGCTCTCCAAATTCCCAATAACAATTTTTTCCAAAAGATATCAATGAATTCCTTTTACCACCTATAATAGTCCACCACCTTTTAATATTTTAATATTAAATATTTTTCCTTTGTAAAGTAATTTTATTTAATATTTGAGCTCATATTATTTCATAGTCACTTTAGAGTTTAATTAATTAATATATAAATGTCCACAAATATTATTTTAGGACAATTTAATATTTAATTAATTAAGTTAACTCAGTGGTGACTATTCGGAAATCAGGGACATTACATATTCACATAGTCCAAGTCTAATGCCCAAGCTCTATCACCCTTCTTCAGATTGATGGCTTCCAGCAGCCCTTTTTCCAAATATATCCCCACATAAATTTGAGCAAGTGTAGTAGAGGAATACTAAGAGCTTTCTGGAGAATTAACTAGAAAAGTTGCTAAGGAATTTCCAATAGTTCTAAGACCAAAATCACACCAAAATTGCAGAGGCAGATACAGGAAGCACCCATTGTAGAGAAAGAATCATGCAGAGAATCAAAAGAGGTATACCAAGGTTTCAAGCACAGAAAGAAACCATCCCAAATCCACAGCCTCAAGCTAAGAATGCCTTTCATATCTTCCTTTGTTTCACATATAATGATAAAGAAATCTTGTGCACATAGTAGAATATCAACTCTCCCCCTTACGAATGATTTCCAAGCCTTTGAGTAGCATTCATGCAAACTCTTCAGATTTGCCCAATAACTGTTAAATTGCCAATAAGAGCATGGCATTTAAAAGTATATTCCCACTATCCACTTCATCATTTGAATCGAAATCAACTTCTAAAAAATTATCTGCCTTTTTTGCAAAAGAGCCAACTTTCCAACAGCTGGACATACAACCTTTTGAGGAAATCCCCTCGGAAACCGTAATCTTATATTTGTCATATGTTCCTGACTCAGTCATGACACTCACCTCCCTATTGACACCATCACTGAGCCTGCCCTAGCAATCTAGAGCAGCACCCTGACGTGACTATCAGAAATGGCACTCTTTAGCTTTGAGAGCCTCCAAATAAGAACTAACACCTGACAGCTTCAAAAAATCCAGGGAAGAAGAAAGCCTGTCTGCTGAAAAGAGAAGTAGGGAACCCAATTGCTGTCCAGATGCACCTGCATCTGCATGATCATCGACAACTGCTCCTATCTTGGCAACAGAAAAAGGACCATCCACAGTATTGGAAGGGGAGTACAGTCTGGGAGAATAACAATTATGTTATAGAGCAGACAAAGCAGAAATTGTTTTTTTAATAAATAAATAATTGTATCTTGCTCTTAACTAATATCTAGACCTCTTTCCCCATGCATTGCTTATCCTTACCAGTTCAAGCAAGCCTAATGTTTTGTTTACCAACTTTAAAATGAGAGTCACGCCTTATGTTAGTTTATAACCATTGTGATTAAGGGAATTTAGTGACAGTATATGTTCCAAATGAATCAAGTCTATCCAAAACATTTTCCAAGGTGGATTTTGTACTAATTGTTGGGTTGAAATATACTTAGAAATTAGATGTGCTCAGTTTAGAGTTTGAAAGTTAAGCAACTAGATAACTCATATGTAGAATTAATATTAAAATGATAAGTACAAACACAACAAATAGATAGACAAAAAAAACAAGCAAGCAAATAGACAGACAAAGGACACAAGGAACAATCATGCTTGGATATTACTATTGAATTGACCCTTTCCTCATTGTCACCAAGCATAAGACTCAAAGCATATAAATTAAATTAGTTCTTTATAATGGAAAAAACAGTCCTGAAATGTATCATACACTAAGACATATTTCCTTAATCCATATTCATATAATCAAAGAAATCAAATTAGTTACCCAGTAAATGCCAATAACGAATGCTAATAGACAATCACATTAATTTTTTATTCCCTATCAAGAAAGAAATTCATAATGTAACAAAAACATGAAATCAACAAATGTCTTAACATACTTGGGATATGTGCGTCCAAGATCACCATGTACAAATTCCTTTATATAGGTCCCAGCCTGTACAAGAGAAGAAAAGGGAAAAAATTGTAAGTTCAAAGGTGCAAGAAGAAATTATATCCGAATCCATATTCAAATAAATACAAATGTGTTCTGGTTTTGACAAATATCATACTTTATAGTGACATGGATGTAAATGGTGTCACAAGTTCAGCACAAAAATATATGCACTTTACCACAAAATGGCAATTTGAGTTACAATTGCTTTCATATTTATGTAAAACGAGGCATAATCTTTTAAGAGAAGACTGTTATGGAATGTGCAGAAAATTAAACCTTATTAAGAGTATTTATATAATCTCCTCTTCATACTAATTACTAGTTCAAGTCAATCTGGTAGGTCGAATTCCTAGATTGATAACCTGGATAAATGTTAGCATACAAGTTCAAATCCAATGCCGATTCACCAAATATCATGTGTGCCTAGAGTTACCAAGGTTCACAAGACCAAGCTCTATTGACACTGTTGGCGTAACAACTAGCACCTCTGGAGTAAGAGTTGGTACAGACAGCTATGCACACTATGCAATGAGTGCTCTTCAAATTAGGAGGGGAAGCTCCCTCGTTGTGCTTGACAAAAATGCTTTGAAAAGGAAAGTATACTAAACTAAATCCTGTCTTTTTGTTTCAGCTGTAGAGGTACAAGGCTTTCTCGAAAACTTCTATACGTTGCAGCTAAGTATTTTCTGGTTTCGCAGATCACTAACTACAACTAGGCTTAATTACTTAAAATCTATCCAGTTTCCTCAAGAAAAACAGAGCATGAGGAAATGGAGCAAAGATGACTATCTGACGATAAACAAGTGTAGATTCTCAACTTGAAGGCAAGGTGGCACATCTATCAGCTCAATCTAAACGAGTTTATTGGAAACAACAACAAACGATAAACTGAATACAGATTTTCTACTTGAAGGCAAGGTGGCACAACTATCAGCTTAATCTGAATAAGTTTATTATTCACACACATCACACGATAACCAAGTACAAATTCTCTACTTGAAGGCAAGGTGGCACAACTATCATCTCAATCTGAACAAGTTTATTGAACACAAAACAGATTTGATCTAACTAAGGAAAGAATTCACCATTATATTTTATAATTGCATGAAACCCTATGTGGCATAACAATTCATCATAATAGTGAAAACGCATGAACAGATACAAAAAGAGCACATATTGAGGGCAAGGTAGGCACAACATATATTTCTCTCTTGTGCAAAAGTTATGTACAAATGAGCAAAAGCTCTTATTTATAGACATCAAAGGTGTAGGGAACCCTAAAATCACCTTGAGTCAACTACAGATCTTGCAATGCATACAAGATTTATTGCTAAGCCCTAATAAAGCAAACTATACGTTAAGCTGGAAAACTACCATATGTTAACTCGAAACATCTAATCTAAAAATGGACAATTGTGCAAGCATGCACGTCCTTATTGAAAGCATGTTAATTGGAAGACTACCATTCAGTTAACGGAAAACCCTAAATAAAACTCCAAGTAAATAAAGCTGATCTCAGAATAGATATGCATGTGATGAGACAACGAGTTAACTTGAAAGGGTAACGCCAAGTTAACTCCTGTGTATAAAGTCTATTCTGAGAGTTGGGAACTAAAGTCTACTAATCGTGATCTCGAGCAACCAATCCCTCAACGAGATTGTTAACTGCATCACTATCTGGAGCTTTGATACTCTGTCGAAGAATGCTATGCCGTGCAGCATGTCCTCACCGGTGTGATCTGGGACTGAAGTTCACCTCTGCTCCTCGTTGCTTCATCGAACAACGCTGACATGACTGTAAGCTGATTAATCTACAGCCAACGGTCTCCCCACTGAAAATAGTATGAGCGAGTGCTTGGAGCTCTAACTGAACATCAGTAAGCTCAACATACGCACCACCCTCAATCTGATATCGGCACGGTAAGCAAGATACTAAAGTCCTCACAAACCGGAGTGCACTAGTGACGTGCTCTCTACTCTCAGCCAACTCTGACGCCATAGTCTCCTCTATCTTTGCCTTGAAAACCAATTGTGTTTTCCAAGAGTAGATAGCCTCTTTATCCTCTGCATCTGTGACTGATTCATATGCCATACTCAGGTGAGCAATCATAATCTCATCGCGGGGTCTGTTAATTGCCATGTCTTGCTCCTCATCCTGGAGACATAAACAGAGCTCTCGTGCATTGTACCGCAACTGATATAACTCTGTGAGCATGGAACGGCCTCTAGCAACGAACTCCTCCTCCCACTCATCCAAACGCTTGCCATATGCAACTAAGCGATTAAGTTGACCTTGTTACCGAGGCTCAAGCATCGGCGGGGTGTGGAAATGGCATGCGGCCTATGTACAAGGCTAGAAATGTCTTGTGAAATTGTCTTTCAGCCTTGAGGGCTTCCTTATCCTCTCCATCTTTCGTATTTTATCCCTGGCACTGTCTGTAGCAACTTGTAGGAGATCAACTTGAGTCTGGGGTGTGCTACGACCAAAGTTGACTGTGATAACCTCAAAGTCCTGAGATTCCAACTCGTCAAGCTCTTCCCCTGGAGGTATAGCAATCTCGACGACGATCTCCATATCAGTATTCCTCTCCACGTGGACCATGTTCTTGATCCTCTTGTCTGGCACATCCTGGTAAACCTGATCAAAATCTGAATGATTAAGGACATAGGATGGCTACCTCCTCTTCCTTCCAGTACGACTCAATCCAAGTGATCTCGGCTAATGCTCTGGAAGGTTGTACTAGCAACGAGGAGCTGTGTTAAGAGCGAATATGTAGAGCTGCTGCGAGATAGAATCTAAGTCAATTCAATAATGAGCTGGGGGTAGCCTCGGGCCGTGTAGGAACTTGAGGCTGAACCTCAACGCAGCACTTCAACCGGCCTCCTGACCAGCTCTGTGATAGGCCCCTCTGTCGAGCTCCGTGTATGCGTTAATAGCGCCTTGCCTTTTGAATGTTTGACGCTTGACCTTTCTTAGGAGGGTTACTCCTTTTCTTTTGTTTAGGTTTTGACGAGGAAGGTAGTGAAGGATTCACCACTACTGGCGGCTCTGCTCTAGGCATACTTACCCTCCTAGTCTTCTTGCTGTCGAGGTAAAGTATACTGTTTTGAATAACTCTACTTGACCTCTCTTTTACCGTTGCGTACTCCTTGGCATACCAATCAACTACTGGCAACGGCTATGTGTCGACCTGCTCTCTGAAAAACTGAGGAAGAACTTCTCCCTCATCATCTGATAAACCTCCCACATCTTCTGATAAGAAAACAGAAATCTGTGAGAGAGAGAAGCGGCCATAGCTACGTCTGCGAACCTCAAAATCATCTGCGCAATTTGCCCAATAATCCTCCATGGAAGGCTCATGATATGCACGTCCAGCAAGGCGAGTTGTGTAATGACCTGAAAGATCATAGGCACGTGCCTCAACAAGATACTTGAGATGATATTTCTCAAGCTCCTGTCCTGCAACTTTGGCATCAACTGCCGACTTACACCAATACATTCCAAATTGAAAAGGAAAATTGATAGATGGTCTGTGCCTGCGGCGTAAAAGACGATGAACATCATGCATCTGTCTCAGGAACTCCATAAAGACTGTCTTATCCGAAGGATAACGTGGAAGCATAGCTGGATTTCCTATAAATCCATATACTCGGATGTAGGTGTATGTAGGGAACTGAATAAACCAATCCGCCTAGCCATCCATCGCTGCTCTAGCAACTGCCGAGATACGAATGTGCAACTCCCGGTCCAAGTTTCTTACTATATAAGTCAGGAAAGCCTCGTGAACACGCTTGAAGTGACGTTCAGCTTTAGTGAACTAAAGCTGATCATAATACTGATAGACTTTCTGAACACTGAGAATGCCCACGGTGTTTAGTCCTCGAAACTGACCCTGATAAGCAATCAAGTACACGAGATACGAACACATGTGAAACTTATGAGCAACTAGGAAACCGGTGATCTACTTGTGGATAACATCGCTGATGAACGATGCCCAGTCATAATGCTCC
Organism: Sequoia sempervirens; assembly: GCA_007258455.2. Taxonomy (NCBI): domain Eukaryota; kingdom Viridiplantae; phylum Streptophyta; class Pinopsida; order Cupressales; family Cupressaceae; genus Sequoia; species Sequoia sempervirens. The sequence goes on along the minus strand of VDFB02333941.1, from coordinate 19,476 downwards.
TGCCCAGATATGATGCAACCAACAATGTAATACATCCAAGGCTGGAAAACATTAGCATGTGATTGACCTGAGACACGATTCAAGAGTGTAATTAGAATCAAGTACTCATCCTTGTGCTCACCACGACCCACATTGTTTGGCAATCTATTCTTTGCTTGTTTTAACCATCTTTCTGCCATTTTATTCTGGCACTTGTCCACATCAGCATCGAATGCCTGCTCACACTACTCCATAGAAATAACAAGACTGTTAGGGTGCTGAGGTATACCAAAACTTCTTTCCACGTCCAAAGGCTTGAGACTACAAATAACTCGTCCATCTACTGACACTATCTCACGAGTAGTAGAATTGTAATGCTTAATACAAGACATCACGAATTCAATACAATGAACGGAGATAGGAATGGAAGCGGCCTCCAATAACCCGGACTGCTGAATGTTCTGAATAATCGAACTTCTGATCTTGACTGGATCTAAGACTGCTTCTGGCAGCACTTTATGAAGATTCGTCTCAACTGTCCCGATGAAGTCGTGAGTAAGGACTGATTTGGTCCTGTATTCGAGCTGAGTGTACTACATTCTGAAAAACTCACCTGTTGACTGTGAACTTGACTATGTTCTGACAAGATTTCTGGAAAGCTAAAAATAACCTGCTGAGGCTAAAAATAGCCTTTTGAAGAGTTATTTTCGGCGAAAAATCTGAGATATGGGTTTTGTCCAGAAAAAGATTCTAAGACAACCCAGAATATCAGAAATGTGAAAATCTAACCTCTACTCGACCATGCAAAGAGTTTTCAGTTGAGAAAATTAGTAACTCGAGAACGAATGTTCTTGAAGTTAAAAATTCCTGAAAAATCAAACACACGATTTTAATTCAAGGAAGTTATATAGAAACGATCCAGATGTTTAGACTTATCAAATTTGCCAATTTCAGGAACATGCAAATTGGATTTTGAGAGAAATTTGAGAATCAAGGAGGAAAAAGGCGTTTTTTGTATGCTCTTCTTCAATGAAAATCGCCCTTGAATTCTTCAAATTGCTGATAAATGTGAACTTAGAACCTGCAAAAAAGAATGAATTAATGAAATAGCCTTTGATTGTTGATGATGAATTTGCCTTTGTTCTGAAAATTCGCCTTTGCTTGTAAAATCGCCTTTGCTCTTGAAAAATACGAATTTGCCTTGAAGAAATACGAATTTCTCTTGAAGCTTGATGAATAATAAATGAAGGCGCCATGTTTAAATAAGAGAAAATTTGCATCATCTTGTGAACTGCAAGATTTAAAACCCTCACTAAAATAGAAATCTTCTAATTGGACCTCCTTCAATTGAACTGCCACTGACTCGGAGTTCAAAAATAAATAATAATAAAATATTCATTATCATGCAATTTGCAAAAGGCGCCAATTTTAGAAATTCGCCATTTAATGCCAAAATATGCAAAAATAAATATTAAATATTATTAAACTTCAGTTGGCAAACCGAATGAAGCTTTGAGATTCACCAGCGAACTTCACTGATTCCGAAAAGTCATTATTTGACCTCATTGGCGTCCATTTGCTCAAGATACTGCATTTTTAATTAACTTCCTACTTTGTAGCTGAGTACAAAGTTATAACTGGCCATCTTCGTCACTGATTTCTGGGTGACCAGTTGATGCTGAGACTGAGCTGGTGTATTCATTGCGAACCCTGCGAAGTAAGGAAGAAATGTCTACTGGGAGTCATCACTGCAAAATCCACCATTTAACACCTCAAAGAATTAGGCGCCCTTGATTAAATTGATTTTCAGGAACCAGACTTAAACCATTTCCCCAAACTGTCATCTGACTCTTCAAACGGCTGCCGACGACGAACGGTGAACCCTGTTGACAGGGAATCACGCACAGTGCATGACTAGAGGTATTCCGCATCCAACGAATATACACAAGGCATCTGAAAAGTGCATTAAGGACCCTTAAAGTAAAAGCGCCCCTGGCTTGAGAAGGCACGAACACCATTTTGACGAAACTGCAACTCTCAACCAGATGCCCTACTTTGACCTCTGATATCTGGAGCTGGGATGGCTTGATTCAAGCACTGTCTGTCTCAACGCGTAGCCAGAAGGACATACGAGAGACGTTTCTAGAGGCGAAGCAAGAAAACTGCTTCTAAGACCTCAAATAGAAAGGCGCCTTTCCCAAGGTGGAATAGACGACCAGACTTGGCCATTTTCTGAGTTGTCTTCGTTTTATATTGTTTCCTCAAAGACCTCGCACGTACGAGCGTTTGCCAAATCCCGAAGGCTGACAGCTGGGCTCGTCGGACAACTAGAGTAACTACGCTCAAGTCTCGTGAAGACTTCGAACGTGAACAACCTCATCTGACAGGCCTGAAGGCTAGGCGCCTCTAGCCTATAGAAATACAATGAAATTGATATGCCAGTCCGCCCATGAAATTACATGCCTGGTTGAATCTCTACCACAATGTCTCAGAATGTCGGATTAACAGGCAACTTGGTGCGTTGCGAAACTGGACTATAGTAGTACTGATGTCAGGAAGACATCATCTACAAATTGGATCATCTCAAGGGTCATTTTGAAAAGCGACCCTGAGCAACAGTTGCACTGGAAACGCAATGAAGAAACTCAAGGATGTGAAAACTCTATTATAAGCTCATCTTCAGACATCGACTGCCAGAGCTCTGGGAGTCGGATGACTCCATTTGATAGCTCGTCGAATAAGTAGACCAATTCTAAAGAGATTGACTGCATCATCCACCAGAAATACCAAGATCCAACACCCCTTTAAGAAGGGCGCCCTCAAGCTACAGGGGCGCTAAAAGCTGGAAAAGGACAAGCTTCTGCAATCTGAAACTTTGGAATCTTCAACTTCTATCGCCAATTGTCGGAGTTACGGGTCTCGGAAAGCCTCGCAAGATAGCTCATCGGATAGGCAGACCAATTCTGAAGAGATTGACTGTAGTTATGAGCACTTATCACAGAATTTAGGCCTTTAAAAAGAAGGGCGCCCCTGGGCTACAGGTGCGCAATTCTGCTTTTCCTTGAGAAATCTTCAAGAATTGACCATTGAAATCATTATTTTGGCCACTGAAATGACCATTCAAAAGTATAATTGTCATCGTGAAACGCTTCTCCACCGTGAAATGCCTTGTTCTGAGTCTCTGATTCAGGTTCTGATCAATGAAACTGCCTTTAACTGACAAAACATTAACAAAACTCCATGCTTGATATTGCCCAAAAACTGTATTTTACATCATTTTAGCAAGGTTTAAACTATTTTATGCAAAATGCCTTGATGAAGCAAAAAAAATTTGGTTTGGGTACAACAGACACTACCAATTGTCTACTTTAAATTGCACCCACAATCAAAGCATGTAAATGGGAAGCATGAGCACTATTTGTCATGAAACTTTTTCCCCAAAGTGAAAATAAAGCTATGAAAACATTAAAAGGAGACAGAAAAATAAAGGATAATATAATCCTTTGATTAAATAGAGATTAATGAAGAATATTTATAAAAAAAACTCTTTTAAAGGAAAGGAATAATTATATTTATTAAATAATTAATTAAAGGCAACCTTTGTGAAAGGGTGTGATGGTTTGGAAACCACACTTTAAGGCTTATATAAAGCATTAAAGTGAGACTTAGAAAAGGGATGGAGATCACTCAAAGAAGAAGAAGATGGTTTGGTGGGCTATGGACATTAGAGGAGGGGGCACACAGAGTGTGTCCAACTCAAGGTACAAAGTACACTCAGGATTGTCCTGGCCAAGGCGTTGATGCATTTGCATTGTGCGTAAGCACACTTTGTGTTTTTACACATTCTCCAATGTGTGCCATAGCTATGAGGACCAATACCACTGAAATCTTCCTAGAGTGAGAATGAGCTTTCCAAGTGTTGTGATTCAGATAAGTACTAAATCTATTCAAAGATATTTTAATTATAAATGAGATGGAGTTGATTCAATTAAATTCTTTTATGATGTGATCATTTTAATATTGTTAGATGTTAATTTATATATTAATGATAGTCATATTAATGTGCTTAAGTATAAAGTTAGTTAACATTGATAAATAACCATTTCAAACATTTGTATTTAAATTATAGATATTCTTTACAAAATTTAAAACTTAGATAATAACAGTAATAAACCCACTGCCATATAAAAATTAACTCTAATATATTAAATCTATCAAATTTTATACATGGAGAAAAGCAGTGTTACATTTTGGTATCAAAGCCAAGTTTTTGTGACTTGTGATTAATGATTATGAGATTGGTTGATGATATTTTCTTGGAGCAATTCCTCAATTATTTTTCATTCTTCTTAAAACCTCTAATTATGAAACTAATTAACAAAAAAAATATTTTTCATTCTTTCAAGTGATTTAAGGCAGATTTATAGCAGATCTTGAAGGTGATTTAAGGCAGATTATAGCAGATCTTTCAAGTGATTTAAGGAAGATTTATAGCAGATCTTGAAGGTGATTTAAGGCAGATTATAGCAGATCTTTCTATTGGAGTAATAGGCTAATCATCTAATTAATTAATTAATCATGATTAATTAATTAGATCACCTTTTACTTTATTCACTTAAGCTAAACTTAGGAATTGCATTTTTAATTATTAGATTGGCTAATAAAAGCATGTGTTGTCTCATTGCATAGGATGATGACACTTGTCATAGGCTAATTCAATCCTCACCTAGGGTTTCGATCTAGGGTTTCTATCTCCTTTTCATAAGGATTGATTTTCATTGTATTTTTTATTCAAGTTAATTGCATCAATACAATTATTGAGCACATTCTTGCTTTTGTTATCTTTTCTATTGTGATAGGTATTGCTTGTAGGCTATGCTCCACAGAGTTTCGAGGACGGGGACGACGAGACGTGTTTTCGGTACGGGGGTACTTTTCGGCCATTTTTTAGGGGGATGGCAAGGACGGCCAATAAAAAAATAGAGAAATTTTTTAAAATATAGAGAAATATCAAATGTTCATAGCATAACAATTAACATTGATAAAGCATTCATCATAGACATTGTAGAAGCTTAATACATAGCATTAGACTTGAATTGAGATTTGAAGATTTGAATTTCACATGAGAATCGACAACAAATTGGGTAGGGGACATTTCCTAGCCATCCCCGTACCGTTTCCGGTACGGTTACGAGGGTAAAGAGCCAGGGGACACGTCCCCATGGAGCATAGCTTCCAAGTGATTTTTGGGTCTTGTGGGTTTATCACCAACTTCTACATGGTATCAGAGCAAATTGAAATATGCCCCTTAAAAAACAAATTATTTTACATATCAATTACAATTGCAACATACACCCGTTAAGGTTAGCTCCAAAACCAAAACGATGCGAAAGGTAACTCTAACCAAGAATGCGCCCTAAAACCACTAAAGGAAGAGGGGCGAGCATATGGTCAGAGGATCCCTAGGATCTAAATAACTCAACAACTGAAATTGATTTACAACTAAAAGTAAATGATAAGACTCAACGCCAAGAATGTGCACACAAGATCCTTTTGAAGGCGAGGTGCTAACATATGGCGAAGTACTTATTACAAACTGAAATGAACTTAGGCCGATAACCAGCCATGAGAATTTTCACGCTACCACTTGAACAGTGGGGGGAAAACATTACAATGCAAAACTAATTCATCCGCTACGGCGGGCATCCACTTAACAGTGGGGATTCTCCACTTTTCAGTGGGTACAATGAGAGATACAAAATTTATTCTCCACACTGGCGGTAAACCATCCAAGGGTTACATATATGAGAGATTAATCATAAGAATTTGCAGCTAATTAAATGACTGGAACAGTACTACTGTTTACAGTCTTACAATGATAAACAACTGCAATTTTCAAGTGTTATTACAATCTTTACAAAGCACAATGAAATAGAAGATTTTCCCACTTGATATCCTCTCAATTAATGAAGCTTGAAACCAAAATCAGAATACTGAAGCAAACTGATATAAAAAATCTGCAATCTGGAAATGATTACCAGCAACATTGAAACACCAAAAAATGAACAAAACTCTTACCACACTCTGCAAACTCCTACCAAACTGAAAACTCATCAATTCATTGCCTAGGCAATCATGAAACAAGCACTTTCCAAGTTCCAAATTCAACAAAATATCCAACACAAAATCCAAGGCATTAGAGGTATGGTACGGGCCCTATGAGAGGGTCGACCTCACTTATAAAATCATTCACTTCACTATAAAATCTGTCCTTGCACAAAAAGAGACGCCTCAAGCATATAATTTGATAAGATCAATACCCATATGCAAAATAAATTTACCCTTGGAGCTGTATACAAATTCGCTTTGCAGCCATGACTGAACCAGCAAATAGAAAACCACATAAATGCTCACAACTTCATCAATATACCTCCAAACGTGGTGAAACGAAGTGCAAAGGCTCTTTGGAGGATAGGCGCCCAAGTTGCAATGTTGAAACAACCTCAAACCACCTTCAATTATTTGGCACGAACTCCAATGCCCAACAAGAATGGTACGGCCTACTGGAGGTGCAATTTTGCAATATAAAAATAATGACTTTGAATTAAATTATAATCTCTTGTGGAAAGGGATGCCTTGTGCCAAGAATCACTTTGCCAAAATACCCAAAACAATATTTTATTTAATCAAAAAGCTGCTCATAAAAAACTACTTCAGCTAATTGAACACCAGCAACATAAAGACTGAAAATATCACCAAAATTCTCCAACTTTGAAGCTCAATCTGCTAGTCTGGATGAGAAGCAGTCTTAAAACCAACTAGGTGTTATCTTTCAAACACGAGATTGGACAAATGCTAGGAGGTAAGCATTCCACGAAGCCAAATAAATGAAGTCATTCCGACAACATAACATTATTATAAACAATCAATGATAAATGCTGGAGCAAACTCTCTCTTTTAAAGAACTTGAGGTGACTATTGATTATCCACCTTTTCTCTCCAAGGGACACCCAAAGAATTTGAATCATTTAATTTTTAAAAGATAAATAGTTCTTCCTCAACTTTGGCGTCCAACTCCAAAGCACATTTAAACATAATAAAATATTAAATATTTCCTCATGAAGCGTCCTCCCTTCATGAACACCTTTTAAAACAACTTCAAGTTATCATATTAGGCCAAGGGAGTGGGTCAACTTAAAATTAAAACATTAATAACTTGAAATAACTCATTTCTCCCTTTTACACCTCAATAGCCAAATTCAACAATATTCAACTGCTCCAACTGAAATGGAAAACTTACTGAAGAGCTGCCAACTGGACCACTGCCAAAATTAGAACTTACTAAAAATAGTAAATTATGAGAAATGCCGAAAAACCTCCAAAGAAGGAAACTCTGATTTTACCTCTGACAAGCCTACAGATTTCCGGAAATAGGCTATCAATCACCGAAGAGCGTATTGCTAAAATGGGGACATTACACAAATTTGTATCCCCCTATTCAATTTTTGAGAGATTAGGTCTTGAGCTTTTTTCCAGTGCGTCCTAGAGCAAAATCAACCTCACCATCACGATCAAGAGGCCAAAGAAACGAATTTTGATATAAAATTCACCTACTTTTGGAGTTAGGAGCTCAGAAGGCAAAAAACATTTGCTTCTACAGGTTGTACAACCCCAAAATCTCTGTTCGTACGATGGATTTCAAAATAATAAAAAATAAAATATATAAACGGTTAGTGCATATAGCACTAAGTGCTTAAAGCAACGCTCCGCCTGTAATGTCCCCTTCTCAGTAGCCACTCAAGGTGATCACTTAGCCTTTTTAATTCCCGAAGGCTAAAAGTGAATTTAAGGGAATCCTTTACTTAATTATTTAATATTGCCTAGCGTCAAGTTAATTTTATAAGGTGATATTAAGTAATTAATATAGTAATGTTTTAAAGTGACTTAAGTGAAATATTTAAAATGAACTTTATAAAGTCACTTTATTTTAATGAGCGGGAAATTGTGTGGGAAATATAAAAGGCACAAAAAGGCTCATTTCTCTCGTTCGGGATTTCATTTTCTCACATCAAATTTGGAGAACCTTGGAGGTTTTCGTATTGAGGGTTTTGGAAACTCTATCGTTTCAGTTTCAGTTGTGAGACCATCAACCCTAGCTGAAAATTGCTGAGGGAGTCAATCAGATTTCCTACTAGTGCTTCATTGAAATTTTAGTGGTTATCGTTGGAGAAAATCCTTCTATTGCAAAGTCGAGTTTGAGATAGGTTTGGAAATGGAACTAAAAGCTTTATTCCCCATTTTCGTGGTTACTGTTCATTGAAACATCTTTTGCTTATTTGGTGCAAATCTAGGAAGTATACCAGGCAAATTGAGGGTGTATCTTCTTGGAAACCCTAAGCACATCCATTGCAAACATTTTGAACCATATTCAAGTCGTGGTTTGAAGAGATTGAGCCAAATAAGAAGACGTGTTAGTTTGTGAGCAGGTCGAGTTGATTTCAACCTGTATTCTAAGTCGTGGGTCATGTTATATGAGCTTGGAAGTGACATTTGGGTTTAAGAAGGTTGGGCGCATCACTAAACAGGAGGTTGACTGCCAAAGAGTTGGGATAAGTTGTTATAATCACATTCTGGACGCCTTCTGAGTTACTGCGAACTCTTTCCAGGTTGGATCGATTAATTCTCCAGGTTTGAGATTCTTTGCATTTAATCTTTGTATTTGGACCTGTAGATACCTCTCCACGTTTTGGCTAAGAATCTCTTGTGTCATGGCGTACTGGGTCTGCAATTTGTAATTTTGGTCACTGCATACTCAAAACTTGCGTTCTTGCTAAGTGTTACAGTTGGTGTTGTGTCTTAGTATGTCGATTGTAGCAAGAATCTTTCAAAGTGGTGCTAGTTAAGTGTTGTAACTGATCTTATTGAATGGAAACGATGTTTATATGTACAACTGGATGTTAGAATGCTAGTAGTTGTGCCAAGGCTGATATCAAGTGTTGTCTCAGTCTTAGGCTGTGAATCTAATGCTCATATGAATAGTTGAAGTGCAATGTCAATAGTTCTTAAATTTTCAGTACCACTGTTGTGATAAGTTCTTTCTATTGAATGCTCATATTCCATGCTCGGAAATTTAATATTGTATGAAAACAATTACATCAAACTAAACAAGATTACATCAATTTTATACAACTCCTGGGAAGGTATTTTACAGTGGTATCAGAGCTAGCTTCCTGCTAGCTTGTGAGAAATCAGAAATTAAAATCAAAAGTTTTCAGTTGCATGCAATGTTATGAATCCAGACAATCAAGCTCACATCACATACAGAAGAAGAAAAGCAAGAGAAGTTGGTTTTGATCTGTTTGCTTCAGATTCTTCATCTAAAGAGGAAATTATGGGAGAGAGACATGATATGGGAGATAGGCATGACATACCAGAGGGTAGCACTTATTAGATTCTTAATGACCTGGCCAAAAGCTAGCAACAGGTGGTTCAGTTATTAAATCAGCGTGTGAATGGTAGAAACAATGAGGTCAACAATGGCAACAATGGAAATAATGGTACAAAAAGACACAATGGAGGTAATGGGAATGATGGAAATAATGCGGAGGAAAATAATATTCAAATTCCAGCTCACAATCGTGCTAGGTCAGCTAGCATGGTAACACTTAGGCCCCTTATACCTCAATTTTTAGGAGGTCAACCAGCTGATAATCAAGGGCAGCAGGCACAAGGAGAGGGATTTTCAAATTACCTGAGAGAGTATAGGTCTTTGGGGGATGAGTTCCATGTTGTTATGACATTGCAGAACTTCTGTGCTATTAAGTACAAAAATAGACCCAAAGATAACAACAGGGGGGCCCAAAATCAAGATCTGAAACGCAAGGTTGGAAAACTTTCTATTCCCTCCTTCGATGGTTCCAGCAAGTGTACAGCCAGGCAGAAACTAGACACCTACATCCAGTTTAATCCTATGATGGAGACAGAAGCGATAAAATATGCTACGCTACACTTGGAGGGTGAGGCACATGAGTGGTGGTACCACAAACTTGTCACTTTGGGTCATGCCAGCATCACCTCTTATCTGGATTTTACACAGAGACTGATGGATAGATTTGATCAAAAGGATCCGAAGTTGCATTTCAGGGAATTAACTCAACTTAGACAGAGTGGCACAGTAGATGTTTGCATTGCTGAGTTCCAGAGGTTGGCGGTTATGGTCACAGATATTTCAAAGCAAAGAATAGTCATGTTGTTCATTGAGGATCTTTCTGAGCCACTCCGTGGCTGGATTAAGGCTTTCAAATCCAAGTCACTGTAGGATGCCATTATTCGAGCTCAGGACATGGAGCACTCAGCACCTAAAAACAAATTCCCGTCCAAACCATTCATTCAACAAAAGAACAACAACAAGAAACCCTTTCAGAAAGAGTGGCCTAAAAGGAGTAAAACGGAAGAGGAAGAATGCAAGAAATGTAGGAGGAAACAAATTTGATATCATTGCAAGGAGCATTGGGAACCGGGTCACCATTGTTTGGGTAAGGGAAAGGTCCACTTTATTGAGGTTGTAACAAATGATGAGGATGAGGGTGAGACTGGACAGGCACAAGGCAGTGAGGATAGTGTCGTGACCTTTTTCACACATCGCCCCATTGCAAATGGGGACCCCCTAATTTTTGCTTTGTTCGGGTCTTTTGGCTTGTTTTTTTTTTTGGTTAGTTTTCCTATTGTCTCTCTCTTGTTCTATCTGTCTTTCCGAGGATGTGCCCATCTGTGAGCTTAAACGTAAAATTTCGGCCAAATCTGATTTTTAGGGTTTTTGAACTCTCCAGCCAATTTCAAATCAAATGAAGTAATCAAGTTGAAATCTGAGACTAACGTTGTTGTTAGCAGGCTTCCAGCAGGCTCCCAACAAAATTTTAGTGAATTCCGACAACTTACTATTTTTAGTAAGTGCCAGATTTGGGGCGTTCTTTCAGCACTTTTGGAGTTTTGATCATTACACTGCAAGCAGAACATGTCAGGCTGCTCGTCTGCAAATTTTGAGCTAGAACGAACAACTTTCTATTTTTAGCAAGTTCAGCTTCCGGAGCAAATTTTAGGGTTTATATGCAGAATTCTTCAATGCATGTCTGGAGATTCTTTCTAGGTTTTCTGAAACCTTCGCAACGATATAACATGCAAAATGAGACAATCACTTTCAAAATTCAGCCTTCAGAGCTATTTTTAGGGTTTGCATGTTGAGATTTTCTTTGCATGTCTGAACATTCCTGGTGGGTTTTTCGAGACCTTCGCAGTGGTATAACATGCAAACCAGGATTAGGACTTTTTCAGAAGCCGCCTTCAGAGGCTATTTTTAGGGTTTTGCATGTCAGGGTTTTCAACGCATGTATGGATTTTCCTCGTGGGTTTTCCGAGGGCTACGCAGTGGTGTGACATGCAAAGCGAGATGATCAGTTTTTAGAGACTTACTATTTTTAGCAGGTGCATTACAGCAGCTGCCCAGCACATCAAAATCACAAACAAGGCGAAGTGCAACAGAAACAAGGTCAAACGGAGGTCGTTTGATATACATGCAAGTCAAATTAGGGTTTCCAGCTTCAGGACCCAAAATGAGGGGCAAAATGCCAGAATTTTCGAAAACCGGTGTATCCCACTGCGATTAGCATCATTCAAGCTATCCACCGGTAAAATTTGAAGGCAATCGGAGCACTTACTATTTATAGTAAGACATTCCAAAAACTGGCTAAAAATAGTAAATCAGCAACAGGCGCTAGTGCGAATGAGCAGGCATCCGATGAGGGTCACGTCATTCAGATTTCAAGTCAAACGGAGTTGTGGAGGTCTCAGAAACAGGTAGTTGCTATAAATAGTAAACCACCTTCAGAAACATACTATTTTTAGCAAGTCAGCCCGAGATGGCAGTGCGAACAGGCTAACAGGTTTATGAAGATCCAGTGTTTAAAATTTCGAATCGATCCGAGCTTCAGAGATGTGAAAATCAAAGGACTTACTATTTTTAGTAAGTATTGAGTTGGCTAGTGAGGATGAGGAAAAAACGCCTAAGTCTAGAGTTCATCCTACTCATACATCAAAATGCGCCCTCAAGCTGGCAGGAAGCCAAAATTGTCTAAGTCTAAAAGTTTGTCCACCTTGACCCCCTAAATGCGCCCACCTCAGCTGGAAAGTAAAAATTTTCTAAGACATGAATCTCATCCTGCTAGACATGTCAAATGCGCCCACTTCAAGGAGGTTGATAGAAAAATGGCTAAGTGTTGAAGTTTATCCACCTCATGTCTCCAAATGCGCCCATCCTCCTACATGTATGAAATGTGCCCTCATCATCAAGCATGCAAGAAGAATCTAAGGCATGAAGTAAATCCGCCTCACCCCTCCAAAATGTGCTCTCATCTCCAGCATGTGATGGAAAATATTCTAAGTGTTGGTAAAATCCACCTCACCCTCTCAAATGCGCCCACTTCATGATTAAGGTAAAGAAAAGACAAGGCAAGGCGTTAAATCCCTCTCCACATGCAAAATGTGCCCTCTTGAGCATGCAAAGTCAAGATGTTGAAAAATTTCTTAAGTCAAGGACTTAAGTCTACCTCAATATGCCAAATGCGCCCAAGAAGGAGGAGGTCTTTGAAATATTCTAAGTGTGTGAAACTTGAAGTGGAGACCCTTGAATGCGCCTTTGACTTGGAAGAAGCTTGGAAAAGGTCTAAGTATAGAAAAGTTGAAGCTTCACCCCTCATTTGCGCCTTGAGAAGAAGAGGGTGATTAGAATATTTTAGGCATGCAAATATGAAGTGGGCCCCATCCTATACGCCTTAGCTTGTGAAAGAAGGGTTTAAATTTGAAGCTTGACCTCATGCACGCGCCTTAGCTATTTAAGGGGGCCTTGAGAAATCTCTAAGTCGTCCAAGATTTAAAGTGGGTCCCTTTCATGTACACCTTGACTTGTGGAGAGCTAGAGAACATTCTAAACATACAAAATTTGAAGTCTAACTCCCCATATGCGCCCAAGTAGTGAGGGAATGTTGAAGAATATTTTGAGGCGTCTAAACTTAAAGCATGAAGGCTTAAATGCACCTAGACTAAGAAGGAGGACGTGTTGAGATTATTTTGGCTAGGTGGTATAAAATTGAAAGTTACACCCTTGATGGCACCTAGACTGGGACATGAAATGATAAAATATTTTCTAAGTGTTAATATTTAAATTCCTTCCTTAGGGGAAAATGCGCCCAAGTTGATAGAGGAGATAAAATTTTCAGAGACATGGATAAAATTGGCTTAGATAAGTCAGAAGGTGCCAGCTTCGCGAATGAGATATAAATTGTCAAAGCAGAGAAAGAAAATTTGCCTGGATGTGAAGAATAAGAATAAAATTGTTGGCAAAATATTTTTCTAAGGTTTGAAATTCAAAAAATTAAATGAACCCCTTCATTCATGGACACATGAATTTGATGCTTTCCGAAGGAAATTTTCTTCTAGGTACTGGACGTCTTCAATGAAGAATTGATTTTAAAGTCTTCCACAGCTCGCCAAGGATTTCAGGATGAGGATTTTCCATGGGCACTTGATTGATGAATTTTCCAAGGGGAAACTTTAAAAAATTTCAAGGCAAAGAATAAATGATGTTTTTGAAGATAAAACACCTTGGATAGTGAATTTGAAGTTGACTGCCTAGGTGAATTTGCTCAAATTCTTCGTGGAAATAGCCTTTTTGAGCTAGAGATGAATAAAATCAAAGTTGTCAACACCTCAGTTGGTGAAATAAATTTCTTGAAGAAGATGCAATTGAAGTTAACACTTTCAAAAGATGATTTTAAAAATGCATCTCTTGAATACGCCATTGAGGAGGATGAAATTTGTCTAAGGCATTGAAATATGATGCACAGGTGTTATATGCCCTAGCCTATAAATGTTGAAAAATCATGAAGAGAGCGAGGTTGGCTAGAGAAAAACGATCATTCAAATCTTGGAAGTCAAAGCATGAAAATCAGGTAAGTAAGGTGAGTTTATATTATGAGGTGTTCTAATGCCCTTCTTTTTATCTCTTTTGCAGGATAAACGCCAAGGCCAAGGCATGATGACTTGGGGAGATGAAGTGAATACTTGGAGAAAATGGCCAAGTGTCGAGACCTAGTATGTGCCCAACCCAAGTAGCAAAAGAAGAAATGTTCAAGTTCAAGATTGGAAAATCCTTCAAGCTCAAGCATTGAAGAGTTGAAGAACAACATCAAGGAGGAAAATCATCGTCAAGCAGGAGAAAGAAGTTGCCGCCTTGAAGTCAGATCGAGAACGTGCCCGCCATTTCAGTTCAAGAAGTTGAAGTAGTGTTGGCCAGATTTGTTGAATTTGCAGTTAGAGAGAAGAACAATTGGAATGCATTCCTGGACGGGAATCTTCTAGAGGATGGTGGACATTAATTGTTCATTTATTACTCCACTCCTCTTTTTAGGGTTAGGGCTGAGGTGGCACAATCTGGGCCATCCATCCAATTATAATCTGAGTCGTCCACTAGACTTGGCCATCTATAAAAGGGGCATCCCCCCTCATTTGTACATCATTAGAGTAGACATTAGATTAGCTTAGAGATAGGAAGATAGAGAGACAACTTAGAGGTAGCTTAGTATAGATTGATAGTGTAGATTGAAGAGGAAGGAAAACTTTCTCATTGAATGTTTTGTAAGAAATTGTTGTGAACACTCTCTCAATAAAAAGAGCTTTCATTGATGATGATCTCATCTTTTGTTGTAAGTAGCTAGCAAGGTTTCTTCGTCCTTCTGATTCGAGTAGGATCTTGTTGTGACCTTTTTCACACATCGCCCCATTGCAAATGGGGACCCCCTAATTTTTGCTTCGTTCCGAACTTTTGGCTTTGCTTTTCGGTCGTTTTGTTGTTGTCTCTCTTTTCTACTGTCTGTCTTTCCGGGGACGTTCCCGTCTACGAGCCTGAACGTGAATTTGGCAGAGTCTGAAAATTAGGGTTTTGAACTTCCTTGCCAATTTGAAATCAAATGAAGTAAATAAATTGAAAACAGAGACTAACGTTGTTGTCAGCATGCTTCCAGCACGCTCTCGCAAGTTTTCATCAGATTCTGAGTACTTACTATTTTTAGTAAGTGTGCAATTCAGGGCATTCTGTCAGTACTTTTGAAATTCCGACAGTCACACAACATTCGGAGCACATCAGGATGCTCGCATGCAAAATTTGAGCTGAAACAGACAACTTTCTATTTTTAGCAGTTCAGCTTCCGGGGCCAATTTCAGGGCTTAAACGCAGGGTTTTTATCTACATGTCTAGATATTCCTTCTGGGTTTTTCAAGACCTTCACGACAGTATAACATGCAAAACGAGACGACAGCTTTCAGAGTTCAGTCTTCCTAGGCTAATTTTAGGGTTTGCATGTCAGGGTTTCTTTTGCATGTCAGAGGATTCCTGGTGGGTTTTTCGAGAGCTTCGCGATGGTGTGACATGCAAATGGAGATAATCACTCAGTAAGGAACTTACTATTTTTAGCAGGTGTGTCCCGGCAGCCGCCTCCCAGCAGTTCAGAATCATGAGTTGATCGCAATGCAGCAGAAACAAGGACAAACAGAGATCATTTGATACGCATGCAGAGCAAATTAGGGTTTCCAACTTCGGGACCTGAAAAGAAGGGCAAAAAGTCAGAATTTTCGAAAACCGGTGTAAACCACCGCGATCAGCATCCTTCAGGCTATCTGCTGGTAAAATTTGAAGACAAACGGAGCACTTACTATTTATAGTAAGTCATTTTGGAAACAGGCTAAAAATAGCAAATCAGTTGCATGCGCCGATGTCAGCAGCAAGGTCACGTGGTGAGGAGCACGTCATTCAAATTTCAAGTCAATCGGAGTTGTGGAGGTATCAGAAGCAAGCAGTTGCTATTTATAGCAAAACACCTTCAGAAATGGGCTAAAAATAGCAGGCCAACTAAAAATGGCAGTGTCGACAGGACAACAAGGTCGTGAGGATGCAGTGTTCAAAATTTCAAATCATTCTGAGCTTCTGAAGTGCAAGAGTTGAAGGGCTTACTATAAATAGTAAGGCATGGAGAAACTGGCGAGGACGAAGAAAAATAGCTAAGTCTGGAACTTTATCCTTCACCACCTTGAAAATGCGCCCAGCTTGCCTTCAGGTGTTTGAAAAAGTTTCTAAGGCATTGAAAAATCCTGCAGCTACCTGAAAATGCGCCCAACTCAAGGAAGAAGCATGAAATTTTTTCTAAGTATAAAAATCCACCTCCTAGGCCAAAATGCGCTCATGCAACAAGTTAGTCAAGGAAAGTCAAAGAACTTCATCCTGCAGCTATGCTAAAATGCGCCCACCTTGAGAGAGTTGATAGCAAAAATTTTCTAAGTGTTGAAGTTATCCTCCACCACCCCCAAAATGCGCCCAGCTCAAGGTCTCAAGTTTAAAATTTTTCTAAGTATGAAACTCATCCTCCTCACATGCTAAAATGCGCCCACTTCCCAAGAAGGTCAAAGCAGTCAACAAGTTTCATCCTTCTCCCTATGCAAAATGCGCCCAAATCAGGGCATGTAAAGACAAAGTGAGGGAGGTGAAGAGTCACATGCAAGGCGTTTGAAGTTTAAAAAATGGCTAAGTTAAAATTTCATCCTCTTGCCCCCTCCAAATGCGCCCATCCTTCTCAAGAGCTCAAATGCGCCCAAAAGCAAATGAGTCAAAGAAAAGTCAACAAACTTCATTCTCCACCCCCTTTGAAATGCGCCCAAATGAGAGCATGTAAAGACAAACGCCCATGCAAAGTAGGTGTACATGCATCCATGCAAAGCTATAAAAGGTGGCGTCGGAAATTTTATTCCTCTCCTCTTATCATATGCGCCCAAGGAAGAGACTAAGGGGTCAAAGGTCAAAGGTGGCGTTGGAAACATGTTCTCCATGGCAAGTGATATGCGCCTAAGGTGGTGAATAAGAAGTGAAATACTCCTAGGCGTGGTTATTATTCCTCTTCAAGTGTCAAATGCGCCCCAAGGTGGTGATGAATATTGCTAAGGCGTTGGAGAATGAAATGCCTAAGTGTTAGAAAGTATTGCCAAGGATGAATAAAATGCTAGGCGTGGTTTTATCCTTCATCAAGTGTCAAATGCGCCTAAGGTGTCGATGATAATTGCTAAGCCGTTGGAAATTTTATGGAGAATAAAATACAAAGTGATGAATAAAATAAAGCATGTTGGGCGTGATGTGTTTTGAAAGAAAATTCTCTGAGATGGATGAAGTTGAATAAAATTTTCTAAGGCAAAATTTTCGAAGTGATTTAAAATTTTCTAAGGCAAAATATTGTCTTCCTTAGAAAATACGCCTTGACCTGGGGGTGATGGAATTTTCCTGAAGCGTGAGCAGAATTGCCAGAGGTGAAGTCGGTGAGTGCCTGCTTCACAAGGTGGATAAAATATTTTCAAATCAGAGCAACAAGAAATGTTCACAGATGTGAGGAACGGGATTAAATTTGTTAAAAATTATTTTTCCAAGGTTCAAAATTCAAGAAAATTAAATGAACCCGTTCGTTGTGCACCCATGAGTCTGACGCGTTCTTAAGGAAATTTTCTTCTGGGTATTGAAGATTATCGATGAGGAATGGATTTTAAGGTCTTCCACAGCTTGTCGAGGATTCTGTGATAAAGATTTCAAATGGGCACCAGCTTCATGAATTTTCCTAAGGGAAATTTTAAAATTTTCTAAGGCAAATGTGAAGAAAATGTGTTTTCAAGGTGAAATCCTCCAGATGATGAATTTGAAAGGAACTGCCTAGGTGAATTTGCTCAAACTCTTCGTGAAGACAATCTTCTTGAGCCGGAGATGAATAAAATCGTCAATAACCCAGCTAATGAAATGAATTTCTCAAAGATGATACGCCCTTGAGGAAGATGGGTTGAAAAATTTGGCTAAGGCATGAAGAATCATGAAGAAGGCAGAAGTTGGCTAGTGGAGGCGATGAACGCTTGGAAGTTAGAACATGAAAATCCTGGTAAGTAAGTTGAATTTATTCTAATACTCTTCTCCTTGCTTGTTTTGCAGGAGGAATGTCGAGATCAAGCGATGATGACTTAAGGTGATGAAGAAAGTAATCCAAGATGATGGAAGCTCGAGCAAAGTTGAAGAACAACGTCAAGAAGAAGATCAAGAGCAGTTGAACTCCAGATTCTATCAAATTTTATTATCTGAGGAGGCAATCTTAGAGACTCTTTTACCCTCCTCCAAGCGATCAACAGAATTGGCTGAACGCGAAGATTGAGAACAGTGTGAACGCGTTTTAAAGATGGAATCTTCTAGAAGGATGATGGACATTATGGCTCATTTATTACCCCACTCCTCTTGGTGGCGGTTTTTAGGGCGAATCTTATTTAGGGCTGAGGTGGCACAATCCTGGCCATCCAGCCAATTGTAATCTGAGCCGTCCGTTGGACTTGGCCAACTATAAAGGGGGGAGTCCCCCTCATTTGTATCTCATTAGACATAGAAGTAGAAGTTAGACAGTAGAGAGTAGAGGGACAACTTAGAAGTAGCTTAGTATAGATTGATAGTGTAGTTCAAGAAGAGGGAAAGTTTTCCCTTTGAAAACTTTGTAAGAAATTGTTGTGAACACTCTCTCAATAAAAGAGTTTTTCATTGATGGTGAATTTCGTCTTTGTTGTGAGTAGCTAGCAAGGTTTCTTCGTCATTCGATTCAAATGGTAGCGTAAAATAGTTCAAAGTAGTAAATTTTCATTCCATGCAAGTAGATGTTAGTTGTGGAATGTGGTATTCAATTTGGGAAAACTTCGTTTATCCATACCACTAGTGCGTTTGCTGATGGTGAATGCGCCTTGTGTGGTCAACTGGAAACGTTTGGGCCTAACTTCAATCACAGTTTGAATGGTGGTATGCGTCGTTGTGATGGTATCTTCATGTCAAATGGTGGTTTGAACATCTTTAGTCATCTCCCTTGAAGATTGCACCGATCTTCGCAGTCGTCCGAGGTGAGGCAAAGCCGGTTTATTGAAGTTTGTCAAGCTTGAGCTCCATATCCCACTTTAGAATAAATTTAGACTCTCTAAACTCCTCGCGAACTATTTCACTCCGCGATTTCTCGGGTTAGAATAGGAAACTCCACAAGCCATAGACAAATCTTTCGAGCATTTGAATTCTCCTTTCTCGCATCAATTCCGTAAGTCCCCTTGAAATACCAGCAAATCACATCGAGCCAACTGAGCCTATTCGCACTGAAAGAACCTTGGAGTTGAACGCATGAACTTTCTTGCAATCTTAGCATGCAGAATACTTTGATCAAGAGAGAATAGGGTAGCCGTTGGCGACTTTATTCTGCGTTGGTGCGGTCACGAAAAACACATCAACAGATCTTAAAGTAGAATAAATTTCATTTCATGCAAGTAGATGTTAGTAATTGTGGAATGTGGTCTTCAATTTGAGCAAACTTCATCTATCCATACCACTAGTGTTTTCGCTGATGG
>VDFB02333940.1:0-17163 GCA_007258455.2 Sequoia sempervirens | reverse complement strand
CTTGCCCTCCATCAATAAAAATTGTCAAATTCTAAATGGACTACTATTACTATATATTTTGACAACTTAATCATATAATCTACACTTCGGGCAATTCAACAAAGGGCTTATTAATTAGTATGTTTTCTATTATGAGAAGATATGAGAAAATTAGAACCTTTTCCATTTTTTTCTGATTTACTTTTCTCAATCAAATTTTAAACATGGGCCGTAGAAAACTCCATCCCAACTAATCATTATTTGTTAAAAAAAAGCCACATTTTCCACTCATAGGAAAATATTTTACAATGGTAGTTACATTATTTTATGATCATTTAATCTCTTTTAGATGATGCATGATGATCTCTTATGATGTGAAATTGTCATAAGATATTTCCTTTGAATACACAATCTTAGATGCATCATTTAGCATTTTTATTGCCCATACCAATGTGAGATGTACACTTTGGATAATGTTTCAAAATCTTCTATGATAATATTGTGCATTGAAAAGTAACGTTTATCAAGGGAGGATATGGAACTTTGATAATTTTGTGTAAAATTTAAATTTATGATTCATATTATGTCATTGTAATATAAATTTCAATTGAGAAAACATAAAATTTTTGTGAGATATTCACCTACAAACTTATGCATACTTCAAGTATCTCTAATTTTTTTAGAATTTGTATTAAATTCCCATGAGGAGTTGGGAAATTATTTTATTAGTATTATCCTAAAAATTTGGAATATTATTGTAGTCCTATTCAATAAGGAGGTTATGGGAAAAGGCCAACAATGGAAGCTATAATGATCACTCACTAATGTAATCATCCATCTCTTTCAAGGAGCTAGGGGGTTTCTTTCTTGAAGTGTAGAATCTTTTCCTAATAGGTGTGGACCTTAATAGTTAGCATTTTCATCACGGAGCACTAAAGTTGCAGGGGTTTTTATCAAGGGTTATGAGTTCAAGATGTTATCTTAATTGATATATCATATGTCTCCAATAAATTGCGTAATTAGATATGTATTTTTAATTGTGGACAATGGTTTTAGTGGCTACTAAATTATAAAACAATTTATGATTTCTTGTTGCCCTTTCCTCTATTGATTAGAGGTTTGAGATATAGGTTTTTTTCTTTTGTGCAAGAAATATTTTAATGCTATAATTTAAGGATTATTAGAAAACTCATAGACAACAAATGTCACCTGAACACAATCAAGAATATTCAATAAATACCATGATTTCCAACAAAAACCTTCACAAAAAATTCTCCCGAGGAATGTACACACCTAGCACACTCAACCAATTCTTCCATACACTACAATTTAAGAAGCTAACTTCTAAAGCACCAAACCTCAAAAAAAATCACTATAGAAAGATACCAACGGTACTAGCATTCGTTCATATCTGTAAGACTTGAAACCAAATTGCAGAGAAACATAGAGAAAAAACATTTCCCCTATACACCTCTGTAATACATCGTTCACAAACTACTAAACACAATTTCATTTGCACAACAATCAAACACACCAAATTATAAATACAACACCTATGATCAACATATCCAAAATGCACAAGTCTATATTTAACCTAGAAGAAATGTGAAGCAACACCTTAATACTACTTTGCAACCCAGAACAACACTGCAACACACTATTTCCCATTTCTATCAAATTTTCTCAGAAGAACTTTGAAACCAAGCACCAAAAACACATCTTTATCATCTAATAATACGTAATAGACACCGAGGATATTATACTTTATCCCTTTGACATAGAGGACATCCTTGTTCTTTTTATTTCAATTAATGGATATAGCACACTTTCAACAAATTTTTCTTACTTATCACCACCAAACATAACAACTCCACCATTACACTTCTTATGAATGATGAACCTTCCTTGTCATGAGTCATGTGGTTAGAGAAACCACTATCAATCACCCAAGAATTTTCTTCTTCCTTTGCATGAAAGGTAGTCCACACAGTCATTGATCTTTCAATATTTTTATCAGCCTATAAAGCAATGGAATTCTTATATTTTTCAATATCACCCTCCTTTTTTTTTCTTTCACAACAAATCCTATGAATAGTGCTTCATCCTTGAATCATTATCCCTATCTTGTGAAGAAAAAAAAGGGATCTCCTCGAATAGATACTTCTTTTTAAATTTATCCTTTTACAATCTTTTGACTTTTTAAAGGACATTTAGAGGAAAAGCTGCACCACCCTCCCACAATTGAAGCACTTGAAAGGTATGTCGTACTAATTTTTGTGGTAAGCACTCTCTCGTACTGTGTAGGGTTTTTCAATTCAAAGGGGAGAAAGGTAACTCCATTGAAAACCGGATACACTCTCAAGATTAATGTTCAAATGATTGAAAAAATGTCTAAATACGTTGTCCGTGATAAACTAAAAAATAAGATGCATTACATAATGTACCATGAAATGCAAATTGTTTGAAAAAAAAATTATGATTTGAAAATGACCTAAGAATGCAAAACAAACAATAATAAAATTAAAAAAACCAAAGAGGCACCCGAAGTTGAAATATGACACAAAAGAGGCTCTCAGTCCTATGTGAGTTGACTAGGAAAAGATGATTGGGACACTTCTATGCCAAGTTAGTGACATAGTTCTAAGATGTGGGATGTGGTGTTAACCATGGCCTTTTGACCTTAAGAGTGAGTCTACTTGAAGTGTCTTCATTGTGATAATATCAATGGAAATAAAAAAGGATCATGTTTAATTCTTGAACATACACTCAATGTTGTAGATTCTAGGACTTAAAAACAACTATTTTACAATTGCTAGTGTTGTGTTTTCAAGACATTAATTTAGATAAGATCATCCAAAAACACAAATATTTGAAAAATAAAACTATGACATGTCATGATAAGAGAGTGGAAATCAACAAATTTTGTCAAGAGATCCCTTGCTAAACGAATCAAGAAACCCAAGAAGCAACTTAGCTACAAGAAAATTTTGAAAAGGAGACACTTTTGGTACTAAAGTAGGAAGGTCTTGCTTGATTATCAAACTTTCATCCATAGATATCATGACTTTGATAGAGGATATACTGATGATTTTTCTATAGAGCCTTTATATTCACAAGCTTATTACCAATGAAGAGCTCTTTCACAAAGTCATAATCATACTCAACCTATTCATCATTCTTACATTCCTCAACTAGCAATACAATACTCCAACCAACCAAATCAACTACTACAATAGAGAAAAAATTGAGAACATTAGGCTTTTTATGAAACTATCATTTTTAAACTGAGATCCAAAACATCTTAAAGTGCATCAATTTTAAAACAATTTCTAATTTTTAGTTTAATTTCCACAACAAGATTTATCATCCTTTATCTTAGGATGTGAACTTGAAAATTAGAAGTTCCTTAGTCGTATCAATAGGTTCTATCATTCTATCTAGCTAAGGTATCAATTATCCAACAAATTGAACTCCCATTAGTGATCTAAGTAAAATTTGATATGAGCCTATACCTATATTCATGAGATCCCAAAAACAAAGAGAAGACAAAAGAGAAAACCCACTTTGCAACATGGATGGTAGGGAAGAAAATCCTTTTTATGGGATTCATACACATGGAGATGGTTCAAATAACGAAATAACTAATGAAATGCTTAAAGACATTGACCGAGATCCATAGTTTCAGTTAGCTTTGGACAAGATCTTAGAAAGAAATAAAGAAAGATAATTTATTTTATTGGAAAATCAAGATGCCAAATTACCCTCTAATTATGATACAAAGAACATTAAACAAGATCCTAAAAAGACTAAAACTCCCTTAGGTGATCTTAGTGCTCTTACTCAACAAATAAAAGCACTACAAGGGAAAATCAAGGAAATACAAGGAGGTACAACTAAGAAGTATGCTGTGGAGGATATTTTTCCATATCCTTTTGATAGACATCTCAACATGATCACATTCCCAAAATATTGTGAAATTTCAAAATTTGATAGATACAATGGGGAAACAAATCATATAGACCATGTGAGGGAATTTAGAAACATGAGCCTTGAATTTTCATATGAAGAAACATACTTGAGATTGTTCCCATGAAGTTTGGGTGGAACATCCATGGAATAGCTTTCTAAAGTTACTCCAACTCTCAAGACATTTGAGGAGTTGATCAACAAATTTATATCCCAATACTCCTACAATATTCAACATCAAATAACTATGATTGATTTATGCAAAGTAAATCAAAATACTGGAGAACCCTTCATCACCTTCCCAGAAATATGGAGAAGGTTATTTTCATGATACCCTTGTCATGTGCTTGAAAAGGAAAAGATGAGTGTTTTTATTAACAGTCTTGATCCATAAATGAGTTATTGGATCAACCTTCACTGTCATCCACATTTTGAGAAGTTGATTGAGAATGCAATCACTATTGAAGGAGCCTTAGTCAAGAAAGGAGTGATAAAACTTGACAAAAATAATCCAATTTCATCCAATTATAACAACAACAATGATAAATCAAGATTTTAGACTAGAAACAAAAATATTGTTAATGATGGTGTAGTAGATGTAAACAATGTGAAAACAAAACCATCCATCTTCAATCTATCAAGTACCTCATGCAATGATGAAAATCAAGGAATTCAACCAATCAAGGCAACAACAACACCAATCAAGGAAACAATACCAATCAAGGAAACAACACCAATCAAAGAAATTGGACCAATTAGGATCATAGCAATAATCGTGGAAACTATAACAATAATCCTAGCAACACTCAACGTGCAAATCCGCTAAGGTCACAACTCTTTTAAAATTGATGAAGTTTTACTCCTTTGAGCCAATCTCTTGAGTCATATTTCAAAGAGCTTATGGATAAAAATTCCATCACTTTACCACCTCAAAGAGATTATGATCCACAAGTCAAACGACCATCATTGAATGATTCATATTGTTGTCACTACCATAGATGCAGGGGTCATCGAACAAATAACTATAAAGGATTGAAAAATTTGGTCCAAGATTTGATAGAAAATGGTACAATAGTAATCGAGGGATATCATGCCAATAAAGATTATCAAGAATTTAAGGACCCTCTTCTAAACTATTAGAAGGGAAAATCTTTGAACAACAAGGGGAAAAGTGTAAACCACATCTATGATAATGTAATCAACCATGCATTTACATAGATGGCCAATAGATTAATGCTATCAAAGTCAAGGAGAAACAAGAATATCAACAAGTCAATGTGACAATGAGGGGACAAGCTAAAGTGATCTTAAAGGGGAATTCATCCAAAACAACCATTACACCTCCAAGTCACTATAATCTAGTTGATCAATTACATAAAACATCAACTCAAATCTCTATCTTAGAGTTTCTCAAGATATCCCCAACACATAAAGACATTTTAGAGAAGGCTCTCATTGACATAATTGCATCCACTAATTTGGATATTAACAAGTTTCAAGCCATGGTGGAACATTTTTTGTCACCCACTTGCCTATCATTTTCTAAGAAAGACGATGTCTCCATGTCTCATCCACACAACTCTTCACTTTATTTAGAAGTCATGTTCCATAAAACTCAAATTAAGTGTGTCTTAATAGATGGAGGAGCCGACTTGAATATTTCTACTTTAAAGTTGGTTCATGCCTTAGGATTTTCTGATGACTGTACTGATCCAAGAAGGAATATAACAGTTAAAGCATATGATGATGAGGAGAGAGTTTCCAAGGGTATTATAATGTTACCTATTAGAGTGGGACCTATTTTGAAGAATACTTTCTATCTAGTTTTGGATCGAGACCTTTCTTACAACATTATTTTGGGTCATCCTTGGATCCACGAGATGCAGACAGTACCATCAATGTACCATCAATGTCTCAAATTTCCCTATGATGGACAAGAGATAACTATATCAACAAATCAGAATAGTAGTCAAATTTGTTCAAATCTTAGAGCAACCTAGAACACTTTTGTACCATATAATAGAGAAGCTCTAATTGGGTCCCCTTCAAATCATAATGACCAATCATAAGAGTTGATAAAGAACTTTGACACTAAATTATAGTTGAGGGATAAAGGGGCGGGAGACTATTCATTATGTCTCTCTAAATTACCTATCTCTCCAAGATCATATGGTCAGCCCACAATGTCCAAACAAAAAGTTGCTACAACCTCTACATCAAAAGCAATTATCACAAAGTTTAATGGAAGATTTATCAAAGCTAATACTCAAGAAGAGGAAGCCAAAGATGGAGACATTCTCAGGTGGTTATATAAGGATGAAGATGAGTCTATTCTACATATCAAATTTCCTATAGAACAATATGGTAAAGCCAATGCTATAATGCAAAGGATGGGCTATGAGGGAAGTGGTCCCATAGGTAAAAGAAAAGAATGAATTGTTGAGCCTATCCAACCTACAATAACACATCTAAAGGATAAAACAAGACTTGGTTATAGTGAAAATACAAAAGAGGTTGCTCCAAAGCAATCCCATGAAGAAATGGATTTAGCAATTCTTAGCTTACAAGATAATTCTGACACTAATTCAAATGAGTATGAATGGGATACAATTCATGATAATGAATTTTGGAAAGATAAAAGAGTTGATTTCATACAAAATACACACCCATACTCACACAAGGAGAAAGTTCAAGGACTCAGCCACTTGAGTCTAAATCACAATATGAGTATGACTTGAGTGAAGATGATTCAGTTCAAAATGAGATTGATAATCTATAGGAAGATACCATCATAGACCTTCCCCATAATGAGAATGTTTATCATGTTTATGTCATGACCTTAATAGTCCTTGACCTCACTCAACTAGAGGACCCTTTGCCTTTAATCCACCCTGAGCTTATTGATTGGGATCAAACAAACCATATTGATATCCCTATATTCCAAGATGATGAGGCCATTATAAATTTAATTTTCTCTTTTGAGTCCAAAACAATTTCCACCAATGAATCTCATCATCAATGTTTTAATCGGGAAAGTCCCAAGTTTCTTAGCTGCAAAATTAATAATATAAAAGATCGATCTAACGGTGAAAACCAAAAAATGATAGTGTTAGATCATGAAAAAGGAAAAAGAAAGAGCATATCCAATGATGAAAACCTTTCAAAGGCACTGAAGGATCAAAAATTTGACAATCTCCCAACACACTTCTAAGGGAGATACTCTATCTTAATTGAGCCAACAAAAGCAATCAACATAGTAACTATAGAACAACTAAGGATCCTACAGCTAGTTGCCTCATTAATAGAAGAAGAGATACCAATGTTCATAGAATTCTTGAAAACTAACAAAATCAACTTTGCTTGGTCATTTCTATATGCCCAGCCATCCTAATCTCATCATGCATCTTCTATCTATAATGTCGGGGGAAAAACTAGTAAAGCAAAAACTTAGAAAGATGCATCCACACGTGGCATTGTTGGTTAAAGAAGAATTGGAGAAGCTATTGGATGTAGGGTTCATTTGGTCCATTGACTATGCAACATGGATCTCTAACATAGTGCCAATATCAAAGCCTAATAAGCGTATCAGAATTTATGTAAATTTTTGGGATCTAAAAAAATCATGTCTAAAAGATGGTTTTCCTCTACCTAGCATTGATACAATAGTGGACCTAATAGCGGGACACACCATGTATTCACTTATGGATGGGTTCTCTAGATATAATTAGATCAAGATTGCACTTGAGGACCAATACAAGACTGCTTTCACATGTACATGGGGTACCTATTGTTGGAATGTGATGTTATTTGGGCTAAAAAATGTAGGTGCAACCTATCAACGAGCTATGAAGACCATTTTTCATGATATGATGCATACTTTCATGGAAGATTATGTGGATGATTTGCTAGCAAAATCTTACACAAGAGAGGGGCATCTAGAAACCTTATCTAAAATCTTTGTTAGAATGGAGAAATTCAAGGTTAGACTCAACCCAAAGAAGTGTGTTTTGGGGTCAAATCAGGAAAGCTTTTGGAATACATTGTTTTAGAAAAGGGAACAGAGGTAGATTCAAAAAAATTTGAAGCCATCATGGAGATGCCACCTTCAAGAAATGTCAGTCAACTTCGATCCCTCCAAGGAAAATTACAAGCTATCAGGAGATTCATTGTGCAGCTAGCAGATAAGATTTTACCTTTTACACATCTCTTACACTACTCTTTTATTGAAAAGGCTTGTTTAGAAGTAGTGTTTTCTTCCCAAAAGTTGCAGCACTATATGTTAGCCCGCACAATTAAACTTGTGGCAAAAATTGATCCATTAAAATACCTATTGAGAAAAATTACTTTAACAGGTAGGTTAGCCAAATGGGTGATGATCTTAAGTGAGTTTGATATTCATTATGTAGATCAAAAAGAAATCAAAGGACAAGTCATAGCAGATCAACTGGCTAAAGTACCCCTACAAGTAGATCATCCAATGAACATTGAATTTCCTGATGAAGATGTTTTCACGGTAACAACAAAGCAGTTATGGATAGTATATTTTGATGGATTCTATACACAACATGGCTTGGGGGAAATAATTATGTTTGTCATAGCTTAGGGGCATACTATTCCTAATCATATTGATTAATGTTTCCTTGCACCGATAACATAGTTGAATATGAAGCATTGCTTACTGGAATGAGGGTAGCATTAGATTGGAGGATCACAAAGCTACAGGTTTATGGCAATTCAGAACTTATCATTAACCCAATGAATGATGATTATTAGAAAAAAGATGATAAGTTGATGCTTTATAAGAACATGGTGGATGATTTTAAGAAATATTTTTCTGAAATCAAGTTCACATAGATCCCGATAATTGATAATAAAGTTGTAGATGCTATGGCTACAATTGCTTCATTACTACAACTATCAGAAAATAAAACTTGATAAGAATTCTTGGTGGAAAAATTGTTTCTCCCTGCCTATGATAATCCTAAGACCCAAATCATCTATCATTTGGTTGGTTCTGATTCCCCTCTCTATGGAAAGACCTATACTTACTTGAAAGATGACACCTTACCCCTAGATTTGTCCCAGAACCAAAATAAAAACTTTATACACCAATCATCTTGATATGCCTTGATCAGTGATACCCTTTATCGATGTGGTCTTTATGGTACACTTCTTATATGTCTTAAACATGATGAATTCGAGAAGGCCTTACAAGAGGTTCATGGTGGTATTTATGGAACTCATTCAAGAAGAATGACCTTAGTTAGAAAAATTGTCAGAATGGGTTATTATTGACCAACTATGGAAAATGAATCTTTTATGTTTGTAAATAAATGTCCAAGGTGTTAGATTCATGGGAACCTAATACATTCACCTACACAAGAGTTTCAACCTTTCACTACAACATGGTTGTTTTCTCAGTGGGGATTGGATCTAGTTGGAAAAATTCATCCTTCTTCATCCAACAGACATAAGTTTATAATCACAACTAAAAATATTTTACCAAGTGGATTGAAATTGACCCTTTGATGAAAAGTAACCAACAAGAAAATTTCATCTTTTATCTTGAATTACATCATATGTCGGTATGGAATTCCTAGCTCCATTATCACTAATAATGGGAGACCTTTTAAGAATCAAGATGTTGACAAAATTTGTGAAAGATTCCATATCCAACAAATGTTCTCTACACCCTATTATCCACAAGGAAATGGCCAAGTAGAGGCTTCAAAAAAAAAAATCCTAAAAATCCAAAAGAAAACAATAAACAATGTTGGTCATGATTGGCATGTTCAGTTGAATCCAGCTTTATGGGCTTATAGAACTAGCATTCACACACCAACAAGAGCTATCCCATATTCCTTGGTGTATGGAATTGAAGCTGTCTTGCCACTAGAATTTGAAATACCCTTCCTCAAGTTTCATTGAATGGACTCATAAATGATGAAGACTACAAAATTTCTCAACTATAAGAACTAGAGCTATTAGATGAAAGACGACAACATGCAGCTAATGACTTGAAGGGTTATCAACAACTCATGTCCTATAGCTACAATCATAGGGTAAAGCTACAAACATTTCAAGTGTGTGATTTATTCCTAAAGGAAAATCCCCACAATCAACAAGATAGGGAGAATTTGAACCAAATTGGCTTGGTCCATTTGTCATTGTTACAATCTATTGTTTTGAAGCTTATCAATTGTCAACACCTGAAGGGGACCTATTCGATGATACAATCAATAGCATCCATCTTAAGAAGTTCTATAAGTTCAAACAAAACAACATAAAATGTCCTAAAATACAAACACATAAAAAGTCTTGAAAAAATATTCCAAATATAGTATAAAAATTCCTAAGAAAATCCAAAAAAAAATAGTATAAAAGTATTGAAGAAGAAATATCTTGATGAAAAATGGAAAATAGGCATCTTGGTGACAACAAAACATCCAAAAAATAAGAAACAAAAAAAAAAAGAGTTAAAAATTAAAAAGCAAAACAAAAAAAATCATAAAAATTTAAAAGTACAATAAAAACAAGTGATGAAAACCTGAAAATTAGGCGTCATTTGTAAACAAGTTGGCTCTTCCATCTATTAGTTTATGCTTTCCATCATATCAACATATCAACATCATTTTATCCAACATTTGCATGTCATATAGGCAATCATATTTCATCATGGCTTGGTACACAGTGTACATATCCATAATAATCGGTTGCGTCTAATTGGGGAAAAAATATAGACTCAATGGGGGCAACAGACTTTTGAGCTATTACAACAAACAAATGATGGTACAACAAAGGCATTAAAAAAAAACAAAACACTATGATAGGACAACATTTAACAATCAATCATACATGATCATGACACTTAGTAAGACACATAACATTTGATTTTCAAATCAAAATGGATGATCTAATTTGAATAAATGTTTGAAATACTCTAAGAAAAGGTTGACTTGTTGTTCTATGGATTTTTGTTATCATATCTTTGGAGAAACTCGATGATATTTTATTGAACCAGAGAAGCAAGGAAGAAGTATGATTTTTCTTTGTCTAATGTCTGTGACTTAGTCATTATTACCATGTGAATTTTCATGGGACGTGCTCTACCAAGTATCACTGATGACGTTTCAGATTCACAGAGGAAAGTGATTGATTCTTGTCTGTTTACACAAGAAATGCCCAGGTCATCTCAATTTAATTATACCTAGATGCTTGTGTTTCACTTGCAATATCAAACATCATGAAAGAAGTACTTAGGTCATCATGGTCTAACTTATACCATTGGTCCTTTTACTCACTTTCAACATTTCAAAAGTTCAATGATGATAAACAAGCATAAAATAGCTCTTAGAATGACAATTTTGCATAGTTACAATTTGCATGGTTAATATAGATTGCATTCATGTTAGTTCTGCATTTGCATCATAGATTTTCTAAACATTGACTGAAGCATCAAAGACAATGCATCTCTCTAATAAAGGATTGAGTACATTATCATTCATTTCGTATCATTCATTATCATTTTTCATATCATGCATTATCATTCACTATCCTTTTTTCTTTTTTCTTTTTTTGGAACAAAGGGTGAAAATTTTTATTGAAAGAAAATCAAAGATTACAAAGACGGGGACCTGAGACTCCAAATCTTCAAATAACTATCAAAATCAGGATGAATGGAGAGGTCCCAAACCTCCAAAAATCCACCACTCCAGCCATCCTCCCAACACCACCAAGCATACAAACATACCAAACCAACACATCTAATCATTTTGATCCTCAAGAAGAAACTAAGCTAGCTGTTGACATTTATGCTAGTCAAGTTAGTTCCCCAACTCCAAACAGACCAATCCCCCATACCATTAGAAGCCCATTTTTCTATGCAATCAACCACTTTGTTCCACTCCCTTGGAATATGCAAAAGGGAAAATAAAGCAAAATTCGAGGCTAGAATAAGAATTTGTCTAGCAATAACCCCCAATCTCTAGGAATAGTTTTCAAAATCTTGGTTATTTAGAAGGAAAACAAGCATCATTGAGTCCATCACACATATCACCTTCCTCCAACCCATCTCACAGGCTTTCTCCAATACCTTAAGAATAGCCCATGCCTACATTTCATTATTGGAGTGCACCCTCATATAAATAGAGAAGAAGAAATGGGCACATCCTCTACAATCACATCCCACTCAACCAATTCCGATAATCCTAGGGTTTCCATGAGCAAAGCCATCTATGTTTATTTTGTACACACCAGATGGGGGTGAAACCCACTTACCCTCACAGTTCACCTTCTTAGACCCCTTCATTGGAGGACCATATCTAGGTTGAGCTGTTGAAGCCCTCGAAAGCCCCAAGAGGGAAAATATCCTAGCATCATTTGAGGAAAAAGGCTTATCTAGGTTTAACATAGCTTCTATAGTCTCCTTGAGCATATTCATAATTTTATATCAGATTTGAATAACAACCTATTTGTGATCCTAGAAAATTTTCCTATTTCTCTCCAGCCAAATCTGCCATATAATTAAGGAGCTACCCAAATCCCACACATCCACCAAGAAGGATTCTAAGGCTAGAGGAGGGCCCAAGTTCACCCAAAGATCATATAGAAACAAGGCTTGAACTGATGGTCTCCTCCATAACTACCACCACCAATTCCAGATTGTAGTTGAGAAAGAGCACATGAAGAAAATATGGCTAGAGCTTTCCTCGTTGTTTCCACAAATACAACAAATAGAAGGACCATTAAACCCCCTTTTTCTGATGTTTTCCCAAGTCAAGAATTTATTTAGACTCAAAATCTAGATAAACATATTACACTTGGGCCAAGCATTCTTGTTCCATATATGTTTCCACCAGGGGCTCTCCTCCAAGTGACCATGTCGACCAAGTAAAGCATTGCAACCCTGAGCCACCATATACCTTTCTTTGGGGGCGTTACCCCAAGCCAAACCATCCATCACCTCCAAAGAATTACAAGGTCTCTCAACAAAGATTGAAGCCAAGGACTTTCACTCTTCCAAAGAACCCCCATCAGGCCAAGAATTAGAGTGATTCCACTGATACACCACAGAGGCCCTAAAAGTGGAAGAGACCTTGAAGCTATCCACATTTGACTAGCCAACCCCCACAAAGGAATCACTTAAAGCTTGAAGATTGGGGTGAGACGAGAGTAAATTCGGATGACCATCTCAAGAATCCAACCAAAAATGAGAAAGATTACCTTTATTAATAATCTAGAAGAGCCCCTCCTTGATGAGAGAACCCTATTTTAGGGTATTCCAAATCAAAGAACCTTTACTCATTAATTCCATGTGAGGAATATCCTCATTAGCTACACCACCAAGGTATTTGAAGTTTAGAATGTGATCCCATGGTTGATTAGATAGATTGCACCACCTCTAGTAAAGTTTTTCCGCAAGAGCCAGACTAGCATGCTCTATCTACCTAAGACCCAAACCCCCATGCTCCTTAGGTTTACACACTTGGTCCTAGCTCACCAAGCACCATTTACACTTACCAATATTTCCTTCCCATAGAAACTTCCTAGAGAGAGCATCATATTCCTTATGAAAACCCTTTAGAGTAGATAGAACCATGAACCTGTACAAAGGGAGAGCCTACAACACATATTTCAAAAAGGTCAACCTACCAGCAAAAGAAAGCCATCAAAAAGTCCAATGTTTGACCTTTGCTTGGAATTTGTCCAAAAAGAGCTGCCAGTGCCTCTTATTCATATTTCCAACATAGAGGGGAATACCTAGATAATCCAAAGGTAGACCACCAATTTGAAAATGAAGAATGCGAGCAATCCTATTCTAGATTAGCTTGGGGGTGTTGAAGAAAATGATACTTGAATTTCCCTCATTAATCCTTTGCCCAAAGGTAGCCAAATAAATATCTAGATCCTTCGTAAAATTAGTAGCCTCCTCAATTCTTTCCAATCCCATCAGAATAGTATCATCAACAAATTGGAGGTGAGTTTGGGATTCTAAACCTTGGTTCCAACTCCAACCTTTGATAATATCACTATCCTTACACTTTAGTAATCTAGAAAGACCCTCTACCAAAAGAATGAAATGATACAGAGATAAAGGATCTCCTTACCAGAGTCCCCTTGAAGCAGAAAAAGGAGGGGAGGGAAATCCATTGATCAAAATGGAGAAAGAGGATGTGGTCACACAACTCATAACCCAAGTAATCCAATCAGGTTGGAACCCAAAGGCCAAAAGCATATGCTAAAGAAATGACCACTGAACCCTATCATAGGCCTTAGACATATCCATCTTTATGAACATTTCTTTCTCCTTAGAAGAGGACATGGAATGCACAACTTTCATTGCCACCACAATTCCATCCATAATTTGATGACCTTTGACAAAACTCCCTTGCTCCAAGGAGATCAAAGAAGCCAAACAAGATTCCAATCTCTCTGCAATCAACTTAGTAATAATCTTAAAAACCACATTACATAAAGTTATAGGCTTGAATGAGTTGAAGGAGTTGTATACTTCTTTTTTAGGAATCAAAGCTAGGAAGGCTGAATTAAAGGCTTTGAGCATCTACTTATTAGCTTGAGACTCTCTAATCACCTCCAACAAATCAAATTTTAAGATATCCCAAAACTCTTGAAAAAACTCTGTCAGGAAGCCATGAGGACTAGTAGCTCTCCCTTTCTTCATTTGGAAAAAAATGCTCTGAACCTCTTCCATGGAAAAATGCTTTAGAAGGGAGTTATTCATTTCCCTAGATACCATCAAAGGAATACACTCAAGGACCATGTCATCTTCTGCCATTGCCATTTGACTATCCTTGGTGAAAAGGGATGAAAAGAAACAAACAACTTTCTCTGAAATGGCTTGAAAAGAAGAAAGAAGATCCCCTTTCCTTGAAATAATTGAAGTAACTGAGTTACCATACCTTCTCTCCTTGAAAGAGTTATGAAAAAAAGTGATGTTCTTGTCCCCTTCCTGGAACCAGTCAATGCAAGACTTTTTTTTCCAAAAAATTTCCTCTCTTAGCTCTCATTCAACAAGATATCTAGAAATTTTGGACTGTTGTTGAAGAAAATCCACAGTCATGCCTTCTTCCTTAATTTTGAAAGTAATACTATCCAAATGTGCCTGAACCTATTTTTTCTCAATGAAAATATTCTTGTAAGAAGATCTATTCCATCTTTTAAGCTTGTTCTTAACAAACTAAAGCCTCTTGTAAAATTAAAACATGGTTGTCCCAAAATTAGGCTTCCCTTCAGACCACCATCTCTCAAACAACTCATACAAACTAGGATCACAAAACCACATGAGCTGGAATTTGAAAGGGGGATTTCTAGGCAAAGAAAACCCGAGGGACAAGAATTTAATAGGCCAATGGTTAGATCACTTCTAGCCCAAGATCTTAGAAGAAGAATCCCAACAATCTCCAAGCCAGTGATTTGAGACTAGAAATCTATTGATCCTCTCTGAAATGGAACCCTCCCCATACCTTCTATTATGCCAGGTGAAAGTACCAATAATAGGCTTCACATCCACCAACTTAAGAAAAGAAATATTATCACACTACAAAGAAGAAGCAAGACCCAAGTGACCCAATCCCCCAAATTTTTCCTCTAGGCAACAAATAGAATTGAAATCACTTGCAAGAGGCCAAGGGAAATAAGGAGCCAAAGACCTAATGTATTTGATATAAGACCATAACAAAACCTTACCAGGAAAATCATTAGGACCATACACATTGGAGAAAAGAGAGTCCACTCTAGAGTCAAAAGAGGATGCTAGCACAAAGAGAGAATTCCTTGAAGCCAGCCACCAAAGAGGAGTTATCCTACAAGGGTTCCATAGGAAAGCAACACCTCTAGCCAATCCTTGTGCTCAAACACACTAGAATAGGCCTCTCCTCCAAACTTTAGAAGAAACACTACTTATTTCATCCATAGAAAGTTTAGTCTCCTGGATGAACATTATATGAGGACTGTGATCATGAATCAAATCATAGGTAGCCTTTTGTCTAGGAATGCTATCCAAACCCCTAACATTCCATGAAAGCACAATCATTTGAGTGATAAAGTGAAGTGAGTTTCCAGGGTCTTCACTATGCCTGATTCCACTAGAGACTCACCCAGAATCTTCATCTTTTCTATATCCTTCTTTCTACCCACCTTTCTGGATTGATCCACCATCCCCTTCTTTAAAATCTTTTGATTTATTCCCACCTAGGGCATAATTTTCTTTTTGTTGTCTTCCTTTGATCCTAAGCCTGTAGTCACCTCAGTATATACCTCATTATAATCTAGTGTCGAAGGGTTCTCAAAAAGTGGATTAGCCACCATAACAACCCCAGGACCACCATCAAGCTCTTGATTAACCCCTAAAGCCTCAACTAGATTTAGAGACTTAGTTATTCCATCCTCTAAAGCCTCCTATGAATCTATTCCATTAATAGAATATTGTGAAATATGGATAATCGGGTCCAAACCTTGCGCGTCTTGACCTTCAAAATCATGCTCCATTGAGTCCAAGTCCTCAAAAAATTTGATGACATCAAACCTATTACCAAAACCTCCTTTCTACACAACCTTGTTTTGCCAGGTTGCCCCTCTAACCTTGGATTGGCCTTTCACAGGAACAAACCCCTTTGAATAATTTCCTTCACTTTGAATTGGGACTTTTCCCTTTGTGTTAGAATCAAGAACTTTTTGCTCTGGCTGGGATTGTTGAATAATACCTCCTAATTTTGGGCAATTCCTTTACAAGTGACCATACTCATGACACAATCTACACCAGAAAGATAGAACCTCATAGTCCACCTACTGAATCCAACTCATGCCTCCCAATTTAATCTTCATAGACTCTAGCAGTAGAATGTTTAGATTGATTTCTACATAGAGCCGAGCAAAGGAGGTCACCCTACAATTGAGGGTTTTTAGAGAGGAGCCCAAAGGTTTCTCCAAAAATGCAACAATAGAGTGCATCACATCTTTCTGCCAAAACTTGATCGGAAGCCAAGGTAATCTAACCCACACTGGGATATTTGATAGGAGCTCTTCTGAGGGATCAAACCCCAAGTGCCATGGCTTAATAAAGAGGCCAACTTGAGTATGAAAATAGGGGCCACCTTCAAAAACCATATGTCAATCTACAAGCCTAGAGAACACCACAAAAAAGGTAACCATTTGTGCCAAGAATAATCTCCATACCTCCCTCTAGGTTCCAATTTCTTC
>VDFB02333938.1:0-10611 GCA_007258455.2 Sequoia sempervirens | reverse complement strand
CATTTTATGCCAACATTATGAGGGTTTGAATATTTACTAGATTTGTGAGTTATAAAGCTTCTGGTGCATTTTTAGGTAGATTAGACCACACCATCAGATCCAGAGCATCTGATAGACAAAAATTGACATATAATATGCCTATATTCGATGTCAGATGTTTGTGAGGCAAATTTTTTTTGCCCATATGGCCTATGTACTACCTCTATGCATGCAATCAGAGGAAATTTTTTTTTTAAGGTTTGGTCTTTCTTGTTTTAAAAAAAAAAATTCTTTTATAGAAATTTTATAAAAATCATTTTTTTTTTTGAAAAATCAAAGCAAAAAAATCAAAAAAAGGGTACACAGAGAGTAGGTGATTTTTGAAGCATAGGGTACAGTACCCTGATGTTGTCATACCTCCCTGCGTCAATTTTTGCAGGCTGTCCTTGCATTCCATGCCCACTTGGTAGCAAGCTTGAGTAGCCCAGGTAGGCTCCATATCACCTTGGTCGGCATTAGATACCAGTCGACGATGACTTTCCTCCTATGGCAGTGCTTTCCTATCAACGACTAGCATTCAACAATTGACAACACTCATAAAATAGCTGCAATGCTTAATCCTAGGCTAGTGTACCTATAGTGGGCCCCTTGAATTTTCCCAAGAGAATATTCCCAAGATCAGAACATTCTGATTCCAAAAGTAGATTTCATCAGTCAGCATAGGAACCTGATGGTCATTAATTTTTTTGTGTGGGGGGGGGGGCATTTTTTTAGCCAGTGGCCTCCATACCATCAAATCTAAGCTAGCACGAATGGATGACATCAACATGATGTCATCGTATGGATGGCCCTCTTTTCCCCCTCCTAACCCTAGTTTTCCTTCAAGGAGCATTTTTTTTTCTTTTTGGTGTAACCTGGGCATACGGTATTGAAATTGGGAAAACAAGATATCATCGGAAAGCTAGTTCCAAGAAATTTCTTGTGGTATAGTTTTTTTAAAGTATTTTTTTGTTTAGATGCATTTATTACTATTTTAAGTTAGATGTTTATTTATGGCTTCTGAGCTCATAACATTTTGACATGATCTTCGATTTTCATCTTCTTTGTGCCATTGGAAAGGTATTGACGAGATCTATTTTGCTA
Source organism: Sequoia sempervirens (assembly GCA_007258455.2). Taxonomy (NCBI): domain Eukaryota; kingdom Viridiplantae; phylum Streptophyta; class Pinopsida; order Cupressales; family Cupressaceae; genus Sequoia; species Sequoia sempervirens. The sequence goes on along the minus strand of VDFB02333938.1, from coordinate 9,489 downwards.
TCCATGCAATTTTTTCTATATCTATCCTAGGTTGATCATTATTCCATATTTTTCCTGATGGGTGTTTTGGAGATCACTTGGATGTTTTTGCAATAAGAAAGGTGAAACTTGAATATTTGTACTTCATTTCAGTACCACATCTTATTTTCTGTTTATGCATATTTAGCATGCTCTCCTTTTACAATCGTTGGGTTATTTGTAATAAATGAATTGAGATAAAGTTCCATTACGGGGGTTTCTTGCATAATAATTTGATTAGAGTGTAGTTTTCACTTTGATCTCCATCTTGTTTTGATGGAAACTCGTATGGGTTATCTATTTTCTTAGTTTCTTTTAGCCAAATATTGCTCTAGCTTGACACATATTAGATTCATATTGAATCACACTTTAGATTGGAATTTTATAGTTATTTATCCACATTGGTTTAGACCCTTCTTAGTTTGAGGGCCATGTTTTATGGTTAATGTTATAGAGTCTTTATGGTACTTGTTCCCATGGAAGAATTTTAGTCACAGTTTGGGATTGGCATCAAGATACATTGTTTCTAGATTATGTCATCATCTCATCTACTATTGCTTCATAGATTCTAGGGTTGTTCTAGTTTGTGAATTGTTCCAATGTTCCATGGCATTGGGTCTACTATCACATTATTATGATTTCACTTTTTTTTCTTGTAGACAAAAGTATCTTTCCTTGCTTGTCAGATTGCATTTCCAGTGCTTCTTTGCAATAGTCATCTCATTATAGGGGGGTTTTGTTACACTGGTTTTCCTCCTCTACCTCATTATTGCATTTGTACATGGGTACTTGATCATACCTTGTTGTTAGTACCCATTAATGCTTTATTGCAATCATCTTAGTTTTAGGTGCATTTTTTTAGTCTCCCTAAGTTACACTTATGGGGGCGTGTTAGTGTAATTAATATTTAATTACACTTTCATAACTTTACTTAGGTATATTTTAATTCGTAGGTTAATTATTCTCATCCTTATCTTATTGAGCTATCTTTTTTCTCAAGATAAGATTAGGGTTATGTATACCTTCTTTTATAAAGAAAACTATCTCTTGTAATTATTGTACTTTGAATATATCAATTTGCACATCTTTCTGCAATAGCTTTTCTTTTTCTATTTTTCTCTTCTGTGGAAGGCTTTTCTGGTTTGCATTTCAAATCTTGGTTTCTAATAATTTACATTTTTAGTTTGTAAAAATGTTCAAAGTTTCCTGGCCTAGTCCAAGTCAAAACGTAACCCAAATGGAGAGATCTCTCACCTCAAAAGAGGCTTTTTGGGTAGGCATTCCAAATAGCCTTCTACCTTCTTCCGATCCATCTTGAGACCTTCTACTGAGAAAAAACAAACCCTGGCACATCAGCTCCTTCTTGATAAAACTACAATTTCTTCAGATTAATCACAATCATTTCTCCTCCCTCTATCCTCTCAAAGGCTCTTCTCAGATCAAATTCTCATCCAAAGTCCTAAAAATAAAAATATCATCTAAATAAATAATAACAAAAACTTCCTAGAAACTCTTTTAGTACCTCATTCATGAGCCGCATGAATGTGCTTAGTGCATTGGTTAGCCCAAAAGGCATGAATAAACACTCATACATGCCCGCTTTGTCTTGAAGGTAGTCTTCCATTCATCTCCCTCTCAAATCGATATTTGGTGATAACCACTCTTCAAATCCTTCTTTCTAAGCTCCACTCAAATAGTCCATCAAGTCATCCATCCTTGGAAGGGGAAATTTGTACTTAATTGTTATCTTGTTTATGGCTTGGGAGTGTGTACACATCCTCCACTCCCCATCCTTCTCTGGTGCTAGTATTGCAGGTACTCCACATGGGCTTAGGATCTCTCAAATCAAACCCTTTCTCAACAACTCCTGAACTTGTCTTTTTAGCTCCTCATTTTCTATCGGAGTCATTCTATGACCTACCTTTCTTAGAAAACTGGCTCCAAGGATCAATTCAATTTGATGACTAATATTCCTCACTAGTGGTAAACCCTTAGGTATGTTATTAGAAACAATATTTTGATACTCATTCAACAACCTAGAAACTTCTATTGGCACTTTCTCACTATCCTCTTTACCCACTCTAGGAAACAATGCATAGCACAAATGCTCATGCTTCATAGCTTCTAAAAATTTTCCTCCATCAACATAACTAATTCTAGCACTACTACATACCTTTTCTTCAACCACCTTCAGGGCTTTCAACTTGTGACGAACTACATCCTTTGTTAGGGAATAAGTGTTTGCATGGCCATCATGTATAGCTCACATGTAAAACTACCATGACCTCCCCAACAACATATGATATGCATCCATAGGGATGATATCACATAGTACCTCATCATGGTAGCTCTTGATCTTGAACTTCACCAGACACTACTCATTGACAAAAAATTTGTGGTCCTTCTGCAGCAAGGAAATTCAATACAGATGTGGATGCCTTTCCCTCTTTAGCTTAAACTTTGTAACCATCTCCTCTACTACTAGATTATTAAACCTCCCACTATCATTGATGACATCACAACATTTTCTTTCACATTTCCACCTTGTGCATAATAGATTCTTCCTTTGTTTGGGTTCCATCTCTTTAGTCTCCAGTTCTCCTCTAATCACTAGGGATTGTTGTTGGATTTTAGTTGTGTTCATGGTTTTTCCTTGATGAAAAAATTACTTATTTTGGTCTCATTATTTGACCACTTCAGATTTGGTCTCTCAGGATCTTTATGCTCTCCATATTCAGTTTTTAGCTATCTTGACATGATACATATTTGATTTCTCTTGCTTATTGCAAATGGATAATCATTATGATTTAGGTTCATGTTCATATTACTCATGTGGCTTCTAGTTCATATTTTTGAATTCAATATATCTTTAGATGGTTATGATTCCTGATAGTGTGATAAAGCATTATTACAGGTCATTCAAGATGATAGTGCAACAAGTTCAAGATATTCAGTATGGCAGGTGTATTGTTTCATTTGATATTTGGTTTGGCATCTATATCATCTTGGAATCTTTCTATCTTCATGGTATCAATGGTTATGACTTGTTGATTGATAAATATGGCTTTAGGAATTATGGTATTATCACTATGACCTATCTTAATAAAAGTATTTTTCAAAGGCCATCTATTTTAAAGGAATATAGGAATTGGAATCTAAAATGAAGTAAACCCTATTGGGTTTCCTTAAGAATTCACTTGAGGTGATATTCTTCCTATTGATCTCTAAGTTTATTAACTTTGTGTAAAGTCTTGTGAAAGTAATGTTTGGTAGATTATGGTGGGAATTCGACAGCCTTCTAATATCATTATCTTAGTTGACATTTTTGAAAACTTGGACATGGCACAATGTTTAATGTGTATCAATTACTTTTCTTTTAACTTTGAGTAAAGTAATTTTGAAAAAACCTTTGGTAACAACCATTACTTTTATTTCAATGGCTGGTGATGTGGCAATTTGACATCCATTGTGAAAGGATTTGATCACAGACTTCAAGTATTATTATAGTTTCAAATGAATTGAAAACAAGGATACAATAATCAAGATCATTATTGTGTTGGCATATTTGGTAAAAGGTTTTTGATAGCAAATTTAAAATCATTATGATGGTTTTTTCAAAAAAATTTGAAATAGTTGTTTTGCAGACTTGAAATTTCATTATGATATTGAAAAGTCATCGAATGACTTGGTGAAAGAATAGTGAAAAATGACTTTGTGTTTTTATTGTGAATAGAACCTGGAACCCTAACTGCTGCCATGGATTCTTTGTAACTAATAATTCACATTGTTTTAGTTCGCTGTAATGGAATTATTAGGAATAAATTCACTCTATTTAAGCATGACGAGTATGGCTGCTCTATTTGATGATTTTCTTTGGCTAAAAGCTTAAATCTGGAAGGAGATTTGATGGTGTTGCTTAGTTGGGTTGGTAAATACTTCATTACAATTTCATCATGCATTTCTTTTTCAGCTTCATGTGTGTACATGTATTATCTATTTCATTTGGAAATTGGTTTTATGGTAGTTTTTGTTTCATTCTGCTCAAATGATGAAAATATTCGGTGGGTTGAGAGAGGATATCATGCATTTCATTTCTATTTTCTCTTGAAGTCATGAATTTTGTAAAATCTGTCATTATCTTTGTGGATTCAAAATGGACTTATTTCATTTGTTATAGAAATTCATGGTAATCTACATATGGTGTTTTTGAAAGAAGAAAATTATATTACTTGTTCATATTTTTATACTTTTAGATATGGGTTTTGGAAATTTCTTAAAGTTTGAAAAGGGAACATTACTCAAAATATTTTGGTTTTCTTTTTGAAATGGCCTTTTGTATATGCGTTACATAGTACTTTCTCCATCTGTTGATCATCATTCTACTAGTTCAATTTTCTAAAAACAACATGAGGGTTTCAGATTGTATGATATTCTTTAAATCAGAAATAGTGTTCTTGATATATATTTAGTTATAGTGTTTCATCACTATGGTTGGATGATGTGATTTTGTGATAGCATAACTTGTATAAAATTGAAATTGTGAAAAATATTTGTAATAAAATATTGAAAATATGATGTAGAGTGTAATTATGAAAACCTTAATTTATGTAATATTTTAGGGATTCATTGTTTTGGATCTTTAAGGTATTAGATGGATTAACGGTGTGAGGGGTTCTATGAGCTTATTTGTAATATAGAGAAATCCTTTGTATTTTTGTAATTATGTAATCTGAAAAAGGGGTTGGTGATCCTTGAAATTGATGTTTCAAAATGAGGGGTTGATGCTCCTTGAGTTGGTGCTCATAAATTACCCTATAAATCATTGTTAAAAGTGGATTTTAAAATAAGAGCCTAAAAGGCCATAGTTTAGGAGTGGTTTTTATACCCCAGGATGGTTTTCCACTTGGCAAATCTTGTGTCTCATTGTTCATCTATTGTTTCACTACTTCACTATGAGAATGCTTTATTGTTCATTGTTTTGCAATTAAATTTCTCATTTTATTTTATGAATGATTGCATTCAACTCATGAATGCACTTATCATTGAAATATTGAGAACAAATATGTGTTATGGTTTATTTTTTCTAAAAAATGGTAAAATATGTTAAGACACTGATTCACCCCCCTCTCAGTGTCATTTTCACTCCAATATTTATCCTTTCAGCGCCGTCCAATCTGATTGAGTCTTCATCTACGCAACCCTTTCCATGACCTTCGTCCTTTTGTTTTCCCTCTTCCTTTGATGTTGCATAAATCTATAGTCTGATGTCCTTCACCATTAATCGGAAACACATTCCTCTCAAAACCAATTCTTCGATCCTTGTCTAGATCTCCCTTTGTCCTTACAGACTCCTTTTGTCACCACCACGACTGGCGAGGGCCGTAGCATCATTCTTCCGGTTTCGACTCTGTACCTACATCTTCATTTTTTCTTCTCATCATCATTTCCCGGCTTCCAAAGATTCTCCACCACCCTTTCACTCTGACCTTTGTCCTTTTTTGTTTTGATAAATATTTTTTCAAATCTCCTCTTCAATCCTCTTCTAGAGTAAAACCAGTACACATCCTCAATAGTGTCATTCTTAACTAGGTTTTAGCTCCTTCTTGAATTCCCTGGCCATAACCCACAGCATAATGAGAGCTACCGGCCTCCTTTCTGGCTCTATATGACCTTACTCTATGACCTACTCATTGATTCAGTCAATCAACTCTTCTAGGTTTATACTTTTGGAATAACTGGAGACTTCTACTCTAGGTAATTTTGCAATCATCGAAATGGCCCTTATCAGCTACATTTGGTCTTGATCAATTTCTTCTTCCTCTTCTACATCTAAATTTTCCTCCTCTTCTTCATCCTCACTTTCTTCTCTCCTTCTCAACTTTAACCCTCTTCTCATTTTCTCTTGCGACGCATCAATCTATCTCTAAAGGGATTTAAAACCCTTGGCCACTAGTGGATATCTTTCACTAGCATTTCTATTGCCTCAACCATCTCTGGCACCATCGTGCCTACCAAGCATCACTCTTAGAGGCATCTTTCTTGACTTGAACCCACAACCATGGTCCTGGTATGAATGACCTCATGATCGATGATCTGTCCACACGTACAAGAAAACCTTTCTCTAATACCACCTGATGAGGGTGCAACTTGAGACATAGAAAATTAACACACCAAATAGAGAATGTTATTTTACTATTCTGAAAATGATCTTCTTAAATGCAAAAGATCTGATATCCTCAAGTTTTGGAAATATGTAGACTATAGAATTATAGGAAACCCCTTTTCATAGTTTGTGAACTTGTCCCAAAAAGATACATAAAAATCAAAAACCCACCCATAAATAGAGCTCCCCTTTTTGTTTGGAGCCAAAACAACATTCAAATTTGAGTTTTTGGCAGTTTGGCACTGAAAAATACAACTTGAAATTGAAATTTCAAAAGTACATTCAAAAATTAGTATCTTCTAGAAAGTGCACCAACTTCTAAGAGCCATAACTTTTGATCTAGGACTTCATTTGTCAAATGATTTGAACTGTTGGAAAGGTCTCAGAGTCAAGAATGCGCTCAAAATCTACTATGCCATTTTATAAAGTTTTAGGGCCATTTTGAAACTATTTAGTTCCTCAAATCTGACCTAAAAGTTTTTTAGGTACAATTCTAGGAGACTAAAACTACAATATCTTTCAACCGAGGAATAGAAAAGTAAAATCATCAATTGGGAATTACATTATGACAAAAAAAACATCTTAGAAACTATGAATATGAAATGAAACTCTTTTTTTTGGGTGATGCGGGATTGCCCTTACACCACTAGATGCTCTTGTATCAGACACTAGGGTAGTTTAAGAAGTGACCTTGTCATGTCTTAGATGGTTGAGGAAAACCCAAATGGTCAACCTTTATTTTAGATAGCAAAAATGAATCTTCCATAGGCCTTGCTTTCCATTTCACTAGATATTCTTCATACTGCCTATTTCTGGTACTCCTCACATAGTTATCTAGGATTACTTCAATCTCCTCCTTTGAAGTAGGTGCTAGAATGTGATATTGCCCTATTGCTAGTGCGTTCTCTACACCACCTTCATGATACTCTATCAAATCTAAAATGTTGAACATAGGGGAAATTTTGACTCCGTCTGGAAACTCTACTTCATATGCATTCCCTGAATGATGCTTCTTCAAAATCTTATAGGGACCAAATTTCTTCATCTTCAGTTTGTTCTAGGTTCTCATTAGAAAACTTTCATTCCTCAAGTAGACCATTACTTCATCACCAATTTGAAACTCCGTATTCCTCCTTTTCTGATCTGCCTTGGCCTTATACTACATATTCATCTTGTTAATATGTTCTCTTACCTTCTCATGTGTATCCTTGATGTGCTCTACAAAGTCTTTGACTTTGGCACTTATCTTCTTCTATTGGTCAATCTTCCTCAATTTTGGAGCTATTCTGGGGCTACCTCCATACACAATCTAGAATAGTGATCTACCAGTGCTTCTATTAATAGAATTTTTGTAAGCAAATTCTTCCTTGGGTAAGATCAAGTCCCATCCCTTAGGTTTATCTCCTACTAAGAATCTCAGTAGGTTTCTCAAACTCCTATTCAAAACCTCTATTTTCCCATATATTTATGGATGGTCTATAGAATTGAACTTTGTTGATGAGTGTTTTACCACACTTTTTCAACATAGACAATGTGTAGGTGCACTACCTCTCTTGAAAGAAAATCTCCAACAACAAGTTGCTAAAAATTTCCCCAAGGTCTCTCAGGTGCCAATTCATGACTTGCATGGAACTCCTTAGTTGATGTTTGATCTAATTTTTATAGTAATCATAGGGTAGAATTATGAAGTTGGATGCATGGTGGATATTAAAATCTAAAGTTTCTGAGATGGGAGTCAAGGTTCACTTTGTTGTAGGTTCAAACAACAATATAAAACTTCAATGTTTTCTTTAAGTTTTGGCTTTACAATGTGCAATGAACCTTAACGTAGGCTATTTCTAAAAAAAAGGAAAATAGTAGGGAAGAGAGAAGGTTCTCGGATTTGCAACTAATGATGCATAGTGATCATGGAGGTTTCGCTATGTAAAACTTCCTTCAAACAAGATTCCACTTAACCAAGAAACCTATAGTATCATGAAATATGTGTTATTTTCAATGTTCTGCAAATATATTATCATTCATTCACCACATACATGCATGAATAAAGATAAAAGTTTAAAAAGCAATTTCAAATTTCAGCCCAGACTAACTTTACAAGACAATTTACTAGCAGCAAATAGCAAAAAGTATGGACTGGAAGGAATCAACACAACATAGACTTCTACAATCATAGAACAACATTACCAAAATCTATCTAAATAGTTTAAAGCTAACTAGAACATCAATGTAAATCTAAATAAAGCTTCTAACATTGGAGATTGAATCATCAAACGTGTGACGAACTCAAAAAATGCACCAAGTCAATGTATTTTCATTAGAAATTTTTGTAGCCTATCTTTACAACAACTCAACTCTCTCTTGAAAATGAGAGGAGATTCCCTATTTATAGTTCCCAAAAGGTAGAACAAATGGCTAAGATTTAATCTCATTGTGGGGCCAAGATTCACTACAAACTAGGGTTCTACCTACCCCCTAATATATTACAATTTAAAATACAACTTTGTCCTCATCCCTATTTTTTCCTCTAGTGAAAACACTGTAGCATCTTGTCCTTTCATTGATTTCCCTTTTGTTGTAGCTATTCCTTTAAAATATCTTCACTAATAATAGGGTTGCCTTTCTTTTTCTTCAAAGCTGCATACTCCATGAACTTCAAAATTACCAATTGGAGTTTGTTGACCTCTATGACCTTGGACCACAATATTGTATAATTGCACTTCTTGGAGTTGTCCTCAAGCCTTTTCCAGTCTTCATCATACTTAGCAGTGTGGTCCCAGAACAAATTTGATTGGGCAAAAGATTGGCTGGGAAAACTCATGAAATCCATGATTATCTCATCTAACATCCCATCCTCCAACCTCCATCCTCTTCTATAAATGAGGCCTTACTTTATCTAGGTCCATTTTTAAGATGGGTATCTCATAGCCTGTCATTAGCTTCAAATATTAGACAAAATCCATCCTAATCTCTTTAACCCACTCAATATCCAGATCTACTTTGTCAATCACCTACTCCAATCTTTATTTCTTGTTCTCAAAGTCTCATTTTCATACATCCATCAGCTAGTGATTGTCCCTTTTGAGTGTGAGCTCCTTTTCCCATGTCACGCTTGGTAGCTTGAGGATAGCCTCGATCTTTGGATAGGTGGACTCATATCTTGCTAGGAAGTCAGAGAAAAGTTTCTTTGTGCTTTCCAAAGACTACTATAAGTCTAGCAACTTGTTGGATTTTCAAACAACCAATATGATACCCATATTTCTAATGTATAGAACCTGTTGGAAACAACTTTCTATAGTCTTGTACAAATT
>VDFB02333936.1:0-47761 GCA_007258455.2 Sequoia sempervirens | reverse complement strand
ACTTTTATTTTTTCATTAGGATTTGTAAGATCAAAATCTCATCATTGTGTGTATTACAAAGCTGAAAGTGATCAAGTTCTAATTATTGCTCTCTATGTTGATGATATGTTGTTCATAGGCAATAGTAAGTTAATGATTTCTGATCTAAGTCTCAATTGTCTGCAAAGTTTGAAATGAAAGATCTTGGTGCATCAAGGTATATTCTAGGAATGGAAATAACGAGGGACAGCAAGAGTAGAAAACTTTGGCTCAATCAGAGTAAGTATGTTAAGATTGTTCTAGAGAGATTTTGTATGAATGATTGCAAGCAGCTAGTTGTTCCTGTTTTGCAAGGAACGAAGCTATATGTTAAAGACTGTCTAAAATCTCCTACTAAGATGGAGGACATGACCAGTGTGCCTTATGCTAATGTTGTTGGCAGTCTAATGTATGTAATGGTCTGTACAAGGCCAGACATTGCCCAAGCAGTGGGAGTACTTAGTCGATTTATGGCTAATCCTGGAAGGACACATTGGGATGTTGTGAAGAGAGTGTTTAGATATCTGAAGGGAACTTTAGAATATGCTTTGTGTTACCATGGTAACTTAGTTGAATCACAAAGGACTCTCAGCATTCAAGGCTATGTGGATTCTGATTGAGCAGGGGACATTGACAGCAGAAGATCCACCAGTGGATATATTTTCATGTTGAATGGTGGTGCAGTGAGTTGGATGAGTAAGTGGCAGGCTGTAGTCACTTTTTCCACTACAGGGGTAGAATACATGGCAGAAACACATGCCTATAAAGAAGCAATTTGGTTAAGACGTTTGTGTTCTAACATTGGTTTTGATGCAGGGAAAATAACAATTTACTATGATAGTCAGAGTGCTATTTGTTAGGCAAAGAATCCTACTTTCCATGCCAGGATGAAACATATAGATGTACAGTATCATTTTGTACGAGATATAGTGGAGGATGGAAAGGTCTCTTTAGAAAAATTGGATACTCTAGAGAATGTTGCAGATGCATTGACGAAGCCAGTGAGCACAGACAAGTTCAGGTGGTGTTCCAATTCGATGGGTCTCAGTGCACATGAATTTCATTAATTTTGTAGTGCTCTGGAGGTGCCTGTGTGATCTTCATCAAGTGGGATTTTTTTGGAATTGTGTGCCTCAATCTCACAGGCCAAAACCTCTGAAAGAGCAAATTCAGTGTGACATCTTTTATGTCTGGCCGACTAACAGTTTTGCAACCTTGTGAAATGTTCAGGTCACCGAGACCTTGTTACTGTCATGCCAACTGAAGCTATCGCTGTGACTTGTGGTGTTTGGTGTAACCCTCTGCCGAGTGGGTTGGTCTGGCTGACGGTTTGATTCCTAGTGGATGTCGGGGAGACTCATGGCGACTGCAGTTATTGGGGAGACTCTTGGCCAAAAGGTTTGATTTCGGTATGAAGTCTTAGCGATGTGAGATGTCTCACTGATAGTGTTACACTCGGAGTCATCGGGGAGAGACTTGAACACTCGGTAAGAGCTCTTGGCGATGGGTGTTTGTCTCGCCGATGCTTTGGTTGTTGTCGGTATGACTCCTGGCGAAAGGTGGTCTTGGGGTAACTTGGAGACTTTCAGTAAGATCTCTTAGCGATGGAGGTTGGTCTTGCTGATGGTGTAGTCTATTGTCGGTATGATCTCTTGGTGATAGTGATAATCTCACTGATGGGAATGCTGATGTCTATGTGCCTTTTGAACATCGGTATAACCTCTCACCGAATAGCGCTACATATGGTGGTTATCGGTATGATGTCTTGGCGATAGGGGGAAGTCTGAGCGACTACTTTTGAACTCGGTGTAACCTCTTGCCGAAGGTGATGACTCTTGGTGATATCGACGGTTGGGCTTTGTGGCATCGAGGAGACATGGTTAGTGTCTCACCAACATGCGACACAGGTTGAACATTGTTGACCAATTGGAAGACTGTCCTATGTGGTGTGTCTTCGACCAATCAGGGAGAAAAATGGGAACCGCTAGCAGTTGAACTGTTATGGCCGTTTCTATGAGGAAGTTCGACAGATAGGAGCGACATGGATATACTCTGAGATTGATGATGGTGTTCGGTTGGACAAATGGTTGGATGAACAGTTCGATGAGTGATCAGTGTGAATTCAATTCTGAGAGCATTGTAACTTGAATTTTCTATACAAGGTTGATCATTGTATATGTTGTTGTAAATTGACATCAAAGAGTGAAGCCCGTACTCTGTATGTAATTTCATTACTCTAATACAAAGGGGTTTTTCTTGGTGTGGTGGGTTTTTCTCCCATAAGGGTTTTCCCACGTAAATCTGGTGTTCATCTGTGTATGTTAATTTTTTTGTTTTTGTTATTTCTTTCAAGTGTATCTTAATTGGACTGTAATTGAAAATTTAAAAGCACCTCTTCATTCTTTCTTGAGGTTTTGATGTTAGGAGAGTTGTTTCCGCACCTTAGCTTTCCTTACACACTATCCCTGAACCCCTTATGGGAGGGAGCCCCCCATGACCCTCCCCCCCCGCCCCCGCGTTCTCATCAACTGAACAGTACCTTATGTAATTACAAGGTTGAGACACATTTTATCAACATTGTTGAAGGCCTTGATGATTGTAATCTCGAGTTTGACTTCTACAAACATTATGTATATGGAAAATAACACTGTGTTTCTTTTTACTCTAGTTCCCATAAGTATTATGGGGTTTTCGACTATATTCAGATGTTTTTGGTCCTGTGAATGTTCCTTAGTTATCAAAATATTTATATTTTTTTTATAGATGATTACAGTACAAGGAAATTTTTCTATTTTCTTGGAAGTAAAGCTAAATTCTTTAGTCAGTTTAAGGAGTTTAAGGCCTAGGTAGAAAATTAGACTAGCAGAAAGATTAAGTGTTTGAGGACTGATAATGGTGGTGAGTTTTGTTACATAGAGTTTGATAAGTTCTATAAAGAGCATTGGATTTAGAGACATAATACAACTCCTTACACTCCATAGTAAAATGGAGTTGCAAAGAGAATGAACATAGCATTGATGGAGAGGGCTAGGAGTATGTTGAGTGGTACTAGCTCCTTGAGCAGAAGTTTTGGGCTGAAGCATTAGTCACTACATGTTATTTGATCAATAGATCACCTACATTAGTGCTTTTTGGTAAGACGCCCATGGAGGCATGGTCTAGTAAAAATCCTTCAATGAGACATCTCGGAGTATTTAGTTATGAAGCTTATGCTCATGTTCTTATTGAGAAGAGGTCTAATTTGGAGAACAAGGTTGTTAAGTGTATCTTTATCAGTTATGGTTTTAGTGTGAAAGGGTACAAGCTTTAGGATCTAGAAGCTCATAAAGCTCTCTATAGCAGAAGTGTGATCTTCATAGAGATGAAACCTTCTACTCTTGAGTTGTAACCAGAGAAAGAGGAGAAATAGAATAAGGAGGTAGTTTAGATTCCACCCACTCCAAAGAAAGAAGACCTACGTACTCTTGTTGGACCTAATGATGAGGAGAGCTCAAGTAGCTCAAAAAAGTTCTGAAGAAGAAAGAGAACCTCAACCTCAGCCTTTGAGGAGGTCTACACAAGTTAGGTGACAACCGAAAAGTTGTGGTTATTCATTATTGGATTCTAATTGCATCTTTACTTTGATTACTAACATTGATGAGCCTAGGATGGTTAGAGAGGCAATGGGTATGAGTGATTCAAATTCTTAGATGGAATCCATGGATAAGGAGATGGCCTCTTTAAAGAAAGAAAAATACTTGGGATTTGGTACCTTTGCCTGATATATGTAAACCTATTGATTGTAAATGGGTTTTCAAGAAAAAGTGTGGTCCTGATGGCAATGTTGAGAATTATAAGGCACGGTTGGTCGCTAATGGGTTTTCTCAAGTGGATGGAATTGATTATGGGGAGATATTCTCTCTTGTAGCAAAGCTGACATCTATCCATCTTTTATTGTCACTTGTAGCAGTGTATGATTTAGAAGTGGAATAGATGAATGTGAAGACAACATTCCTTCATGGTGATTTGGAGGAAGAGATTTACATGTCACAACTAGAGCATTTCGTTGAAAAAGGTAAAGGAAATTTGGTTTGCAAACTGAAGAATTTTCTTTATGGTTTGAAACAATCACCTAGAATGTGGTACCAGAAGTTCGATACCTATGTGTTGTCATTGGGATTTCAAAGATCTAAATATGATCATTGTGTATACTTTAAAATTGATAATGGCTGCATTCTCATTATTTCCTTATACGTAGATGATATGTTATTTATTGCGAATAGTAAAAGTCTGATTTCAAATTTGAAGTTCCAATTATCAGCATAGTTTGAGAAGAAATACCTAGGTGTAGCTAGGTGCATTCTAGGAATGGAAATCATGAGAGGTAGAGCTAACAAAAAGATTTGGTTAATCCAAATCAAGTATGTGAGCTTAGTGTTGGAGAGATTCAAAATGGTAGATTGCAGACAGTTAGTTGTTCATGTGATGCAAGGGATGAAGCTTTTTTGTGAATGATTATCCAAAATATCTTACTGAGATGGAGGACATGACCAAAGTGCCATATTCATGTGTAGTTGGTAGTATAATGTATGCGATGGTGTGTACGATACCAGACATTACCCAAGCAGTGGGAGTCCTTAGCCGTTTTATGGCTAATCCTATATAGGTGCATTGGGATGCAATTAAGAGAGTGTTCATATATTTATGGGGTACTTCTAAGTATACCTTGTTTTTTCATGGTTATCCTACTAGACCTCGGCATTCTATGAGCATTTGTGGATATGTGGATTTAGATTGTGCAGTTGACATTGACATAAGAAGATCCACCAGTGGTTAGGTGTTTATGATTTTGGTGGTGCTATCAATTGGATGAGTAAGCATCAGGTTGTAGTCATGTTATCCATGACAGAGGTAGAGTATATGGAAGCCACTCATGCTTGTAAGGAAGCATTTGGCTTAAGAGATTGTGTTATGATATTGGTTTCAATGCAGGACGGATTACTGTTTGTTGTGACACTCAAAGTGTGATTTTCCTAGAAAATAATCCTACCTTCCATGCCAAAACAAAGCACATTGATGTACAGTATCATTTTGTTTGTGATATGGTAGAGGATGGAAAGGTGAATTTGGAGAATGTTGACACTTTGGTGAATGTTACAGATGCATTGACAAAACTAGTGAGCATGGAGAAGTTCAAATGGTGTTCTGATTCTATGGGCCTTGGGGCCTGAGAAGATGATTTTGTATGACTCTTGGCAGGTCTTCGACAAGTGGGAGAATGTTGGGATTAAGGTGTCTACACCTTAGAGTCCTAATATTGATTTAATTGATGTATTATTTTATTAATTTGTATTATTTAATTGTGTATGGTGTCATGTCACAAATTGGGACCCATCGACTGGGTGGCATCCTCGTTGGAAGTGATTGGATGACACATAATCATCCCAAGTGGACATAGGCATACCACTTTGGAATCTTTTAACTATGGTAGATTCTATGACACGTCATAAGGCATCTTCATGCATGGGTGAAATTTGACACTCAAGTTGGGTTATGTTAGGCTATAAGAGAATCAGGTTTTCTTGGTCAATTATGATAGATTCTCTTACAGCTTTAACTGCTATCAGCTATGACAGATTCTATGACAATTGTAAGATGTGTAAGGAATATTTCATAAGCTATTTTCAGCATATTCTAGGTACCCAATCTTGAGGAAGGAATATTTGCATGTTTGACAATTTTAAGGGGTGTAAGGGAATGTCTATGGTGTGGAAGAATGTGCCATGTGGATTTGGATACCCCTCTCCTTCTAGATGCTTCTTGAATCTTGTATCACTCTATATATTAAGTGCTTTAAGGTACTAGTAGAAAAGAGAGTTGAGAAAATTAGATATTCTAAAGCAGATAGTTATAGAGGGATAGATATTCATTAGAAAATATGTACAACTAGATGGGTTCCCCCTCTACAAGCTATTCTACCATGACTGAACCACAACCATACCCTCAGAGAAAATATTTCTCTAAAGAAAGATATAACCATCTAGGTTTTGGTAAAATCCAAGGTTATCCACACTCTGTCCCAAGAGAAATAAATGAATAATTTCCTAATTTTAGAGGCATTCATGAAGAATCAGCAACAAAAAATTTGCAGGTTCTCACCAGTTTGATGGTGGATTATTAGATAGCAGAGGAAGATGTGGTCAAGAAATTTTTTTTAAGAACTTTAGAAAATGATGCTTGGGATTGGTTTCACAATCTTCCTATACATTCTATTTTTTCATGGCACAAGCTTGAGATAATATTCATTGATCGGTTTGGTGAAGTGAATAATGAATGTTTATCTAATGGTAGGCTTTTGCATACTCAAGAATATTTTGAAGAAGAAAGTGAACTTGTGGTTGAAAATTTTTCACCTTTGGATGCATTATGTGATATAGAACAATAAGAGGGTGAGTCCCCATGTAATTTTCATGATAGATTTATGAAATATTTGTATGCTATACCAGAATTAGATAGACCTAAGGACTCACTATGTATTGATTTATTTTGTGAAATACTTGAGTTGGGTCTGAGTACAATTTTTAGTTATTGATAGGATGATATAGAAGCATGGAATTCATTTCCTATCTTGATTGTGTGATGGTACTTATTCTAGGATTTTTTATGTGAATTTGGATAGTATAGAAAAAGGAAATAATGATGCATCTTGTTGTGGTGAAGATTTTTCTTTTGAGTAGCCCATTTCGAACATGTGTATAGATGAGAATAGTAGTTCAACTAAAAGGTATGATGAAGTGACAAAAATATCTAATGTCATACCTTTTGTGGATGTTGAAATAATATAAATAGAGAGCCAACTCTCTATATGAGATGAATGTGACAGTGTGTGTGGTGATCTTCAGCTGGAGAAATCATCCATGGATAGTTGTAATGATGAAATCAATGATGATTTCCAGTTTGATAGTGTGGGGTATGACTTTGTTAATTATTGTAGTAGTATGGAAGAAGAAGAAGAAGATGTGTATGCAAGAGATTCATCATATGAGTCAGTTCAGGTAGTTGATTATGTCGGGCATGCATATGATGGCGATGTAAGTAGTGAACAAGAAGTTTCTTCCTTGTTTTATTTATCACCTTCTTCTTTCCCATGTTCTAGTTTTGAAGTTGTCACAGATTTTATGCATGGTAATAGCATAGATGCAATTGTACATGAAGATGAAAATGTAAAGATAAATCTTTGTAGAGTTGATGATATTTCTTATAATGAGCTTGCACTTGAGGAGTATGATTGTGTTAGTCACATGGATGCCTATGAAAACTTTATTTTATGGGTACAACTCATATTCTTCCACATGAGCATGTTTGGATTAAGGTGTCTCAACCTTAGTCCCAATATTGATTTAATTGATGTATTATTTTATTAATTTATATTATTTAATTTCCTATGGTGTCATTTCACAAATTGGGATCCACCGGTTGGGTGGCATCCCCGTTGGAAGTGACTAGATGACACATAATCATCCCAAGTGGACATATGCATCCCACTTTGGAATCTTTGACCTATGACAGATTCTATGACACATCATAAGGAATCTTCATGCATGGGTGAAAGTTGGCACCCAAGTTGGGTTATGAAAGGTTGTAAGAGAAACAGGTATTCTTGGTCAGTTATGACAGTTTCTCTTCCAGCTATAAGTGTTGTCAGCTATGACAGATTCTATGACAATTTTAAGATGTGTAAGGCATCTATCATAAGCTATTTTTAGCATATTCTAGGTGCCCAAGCTTGAGGAAGGATTATTTGCATGTTTGAAAATTGTAAGGGGTGTAAGGGAATGGTGTACATGTGTCCAAATGCATTTCTATGGTGTGGAAGAATGTTCCATGTGGATTTAGATGCCTCTCTCCTTCTAGATGCTTCTTGAAGCTTGTATCACTCTTTATATTGAGTGCCTTGCATTGTAGAATGTATAGTTTATTTGCAGGTAATGAAGTGCTACCGATATCACTCCAAAACAGGTGTTTGTTTTGAAGCACTTGTGTAGAATCTTTGTACTTGGATATATGTTGTAACTCTTATTTGATATAATAGACAAGTATTGTGCTCTTGGAGGTGAGGATTTTTACCCGAAAGAATTTTCCCCACGTATATTGGGTGTCACTATTTTTATGCATTCTTGTTGTTCTATTCATTTATTCTTTATGTGCTTCTCTTGTTGTAACTATTTAGAGGTGTTAAAATGAAATTTTGTAACTCTCCCCTACTTAGATTAGTGTAGGAAGTTGTTTCCACTCACCTGGCTTCCTTTCAGAGCAATGGAATTCAATCCAATCATGGCATGGTAATGGTGTTGAGATGAGTTTCACAGATGTGTTCCATAGGTCTAATTTTTGTGGCACATATGTCTCAGTAGATTGCCAAGAGATTTAAATAGAGAGACAATATGAAGAGTGTAGCTCTTCATTCAAAATGCCTCGTGGCTTGAATGGATGTGTTGATGAAGTTTATGTCAACATTGATGACTCCAAGCATGTGGCTTGTAGTGGTGATTAGCAGAAACAAAGTAGTGATTTTTTGGCTTCTCATGTTTCTTATATGCCGGAGGTTCAAAGTTTTCAGTTTGACTTGTCTAAGGATGAGCTTCCCTCTACAAATCAACATGATGAGGAGGCATTTTTTTTTCCATGAGAATTGGAGATAGTTTCTCTTTGCCTTGATTCATGTGAGGTGATCAATAGATATGAGGGTACCATGATTCCATATGGTGTTGATCAAAGCTCTTCATTTTTTCCACCTAGTACAAAATCAAAAAGTATAGTCTATGGCAATGAGGTGGCCTACATTATGTGTTTACCATGTAATAGAAAAGTCAAACATGGAGCAAGTTCTCACTTGTTCAAAGGTAATCAATTTTTTTTCTTGCAGGAATGAGGCTACTTTTACTGATTTGGTGTGGCAGAAAAAAATTTGGGTTAAGGGAGATACGCTCCTTTGATAGGCTGGTGTTTGACTGAGGCAAGCATTATTTCTTTTCCATTTGGTGGCTTGGGTCCATCAAATGAAGTTTGAAGATTGGGTAGTCTTTATATCCCAATGGATATGGCATCATGGTCTACTTCCCTAGAGATCTGGAATCTCACCATCCTTCACTGAAGCATGTGTCCCCAACTAGAGCCATTCATGGAGCTTGTAAGATCCATGGTTATTTTTGATGTTTTTGGATTTTAGAGGTTTTTGAATTCCTCAATTGTATTGAATTAGGGTTCTAATTCTACAAGTTAGGGCTTCCTAAAACCCTCATGTGTTAAAAATCTAATCCCTTGTCTGAGCGTGCACTTTTGTTATCAAACTTTATTGACCTCTTGTGGTCAGTTCCCAATCATTTAAAGTTACAACCTATTTCTAGGTTGTCGTTCATTAACCGGCCCTTTTCTCCCTTTTTACCACTCAAGCCCACACTCCATCTTATCTTGTATTTTCCTAAGTCTTTGTCTAAACCTATATAAAATTTGGCTAAGTAAAAACTTTGTTAGTCTTTTGGTCGGTACTCAAAACTTCATCAGTCACCGCCTAGGTCTCATAACCTTTTCTTTTTTTGATCATGTAACACCATTCTAAGTTATACCTTTTCCTTTGATAAATTATTACTCATTCAATTACCTAGTGATGACCACCTTTTAAAACAACATATTGAGCATGTGCTAATTATTTCATTTAAGTTGTTTTGTCCCCCGCTCAACTTGTACCACGTGGTTGCACCACATTCCATTGCATCCCTTCTTCAAGTAGCATTTCATTTATAACATTTTCTAGTTCCCTTTTCATGATGTGTGATGGCTTCCATGCTCTTGGGCCAATGGATAGGTGTTGGCATTCCATTTCATCACACCATCTCTTTGTATTACATTTTCATTCCTAACGACATGAACAAAAATGTGATGTGTGATTCAAGATCAATGGTTGCAGTGAGGAGGAAGAGATCTGATGGTCATCACAAGAGTTCTTCACATCGCATGTGTGAATCAAGAATACTAAGGCCTATTTGTGATGTGCGACAGTAGTGGAGTATGCTGTTAGGAGGGATAGATGGAAGTGTCTCACTGTCTCGCAGGAGAGATGGTGGGTCCTCGGCTTAGCCCTATGAGAGTGCAGGCTATTGACACATGTTCAGGGTGACAAGTGGAAAAATGCTATTGCAATGCATGACTCTAGTGCATCGTAGTTTTCATTTCTCAATGTCAAGGAAAAGTGTGATGTGTGATAGCCCTTTCAAATTGCTACACGTGTCACTTTCTAGTCTCATTGCAAGAGTTCTTCACATTACGATTTGTGTTTACACCAACAGGGTCCTATTTACGATGTGTGATGAAAAGGCATGGTGGGTCTAAATTTGAAGGCTGTAATGGAGTGATTTGATGATGCATGTCCAAGGTGATAGCTGGCAATATTTCATTGCATCACACATCCTTCACATCACTGAAATGGTATTTGAGTCTAGTACAAAGTTTCCATAGGATTATATGATGCAATGGTGATCTATAGCATAATTTTAAAGGGGATTGGATCAACGGCCATGTTTTAAACTTCATGGTGAACTCAATCTCAACCATCCATCCTCAATTGAATGGACAGAATTCAAATTTTAACAGTTAGGCACATCATGTTTTGTGTGAGAACTAGAATTGATGGCACAATTGTATTTTCAGCAACCACATCAAATCCGATTGGCTCCAAATCAATTTTTTGTGCTTCTTCCATGTACTAATGTCCAAGATGATGCAATTTCTCCTTTGTGTGTTGCAGGTGCCAAATTCTCTTTTTAGGGCATTCTCACCTAGATTTTGTTGTGAATTTCCTGGGAGTTCCAATTCTATATTGATGGAGGTCATCATGAATTTTTTGTTGTTGGTGTTAGAATTTTTATGGCTTATATTTCTGCTCATATTTTGAGGGAAATTCAAAATTTTGGTAAAATTAAAATGGATTTCATCCTCATTATAACTCTAGTTGAATTAGGCTTAGGGTTTGAAGTCAATTTTGAGTTATGCCTACACTATAAAGGAAAGTTTTGTTGTCTTTCAAAGGGTTGGTTCTAATTCTTAGTTTTTGTAAGTCTTTGTATAGAGTCAAGTCAAATAGGTAAGTCCTTAGAAACTCATAGAAAAAGTGTTGTAATTTTTTTCTTTGTTATGACAATAGATGACTAGAATACTTATTGTATTTGTCTAAATTTTGAATATCAATTTTTTATGCTCTCCATGGTTGTACTCGCTATCTTTTGAATCAATATAATCAAGGGTTATGTCTAGTTCTCATATCACATTTGTTTCTATGGGTGATTGAATTGTTAGTTTCAATTCAAGGAGTAGAAGTAATTTTTCTTTTAGTTCATTCATTAGAGATTGTGGAGTTGTAGTGTGGATTTGTAAGTAATGTGATGGCATTGTTCTTTTTTTCATTTCTTATTGTATGGAAGTAAGGGTATTAGAAGCCAAAGGTTGGTCTATTGTAGGAGTTTTACTTTATTTCTAGACTCTATGTGGATAAAGTATTGGTCAGGAAAACTCATAAAGTTTGAAGCTAAGGTAGAATCAATCATAAAATCAAATCAAAACCATTTGCTTTTCTGTATTTTACTTTTCATGTTCATTGCCACACTACAAATAACCATATCAAATATAGAGGGTTGCAAGGATGATTTATCACATCAAGTTACCTTCTCCCATATTAGTGTGAAGAATCTCTTATCAAAGGAATCATTGCATGTTGTTATTGTTGCATGATGTTATAGGGGAACGCATCTTGGTTTTGTAGAGCCTAAAGTACATAGGAGAACTTGTAAATCTATCTCCTATTCATTGGCCATTGACCTGGGTTTTCTTAGCATAAGAAGTAGCTAATCTTTAGGAAAACCTAGACAATCAATTGGAAACACCAACAGTAGGTTCTTCCTACCATGTACATAAAGGGATTTTTTGTTGTGTTGGTAGTTTAGGTCCTTTTCTTGCTTTGTCTAATTTTTTGCTTGCTCTTGCTCCTTTCCTCTATGCTCTCTAACTTTGTAGCCCAACGGATTTTAAGCATTGATCCATACTTGAGATTCTAGATTCCTTGATTTGTCCTTCATAGTCCTTGTCCCCAAATAGAGCCAATTTTTGGCCATGTTTTTGACCTAGCCAATTTTAAACTTAGCATACCCTACCTGAGCAGTCTAGCTTTCCAAATCACAAAAATAATTAATTATTAAAATTCATAATAGTTGGTATCAAATCATTTTGCAAGATCAATTTTAACCTCATTTTATCCAATCTAGCCAATTTTCATGCCAAAATTATTTATCATTTGAGAAATTTTAAAATTTTAAGTTCCTAATTGGTAATTCACAAATAATGTTAAATTTTGGATTTTGTGAATCTCAAGCAAAAAACGATTTATGAGTTTTGTTTGAGGGGGTCTACACATCATCCTGTCCAAAATTCATGAAATAAGGAGTTTTAATTGAAAGATATGGATTTTTTTGTCTTTAGGATCAAAACATAGTTACAAAGTCTCAAGGTTTTAAATTTTCATGGAGTTAAAGTGTTTTGACGGAGTGAGACAAGGTTTCCACAACCATCAGAAATCTCAACACTCATTTTAAAAAGTAAGTAAAGAAATAGAATTAAATCCATTAGAGATTTAAATAAGTTACAAAACCTTCAGCGATATTTCATGTGTTTTTGACAAGCATCTAATAAGCCGATATGCTTTACAAACCCATGAATAGAGGGCATAACTCAACATTCTAAAGGAGGTGTCAGCATCAGTTTCAAAAATAGTTACAGGCTCTAAATGGGGTTTTCAAACCTTTTCATTTCACCAACAAAAGAAGAACGTACAAAATTTATATATGTGATACAGATGAGAACGCCTGAGGGAGGACCTCACACTAATGGTAAGAAAAAGTAGACAGAAATGCACATATCTCCCTAAGAGGCAACAAACCAAATGAGAAACAGAGAAGCAATTTTCTTTCGTGGTTTATGGGGCATAATGCATACGAAATAGTTGTTAAACATTGTGGGCATGTATACATGCAAAAGCATATGAACCATGCAATGAAATCTCTCACAAGAAATGTAGATGTAAAAACCAAAGAAGATGTGTGCAATATGGAAGCATGGAACAAGGTAATAGGTTGATCACTTAGTGATACATGGTTGGTCCCTGCGCATGGATAGAACTTAAGAGTTTGGAAAAGTTTCTTGTGGGGATGACAACAATTGGAGATAAAAAGAGTCAATGGATTGCACCTCATTCAATTTTTTGGGATTGTAGAAGATGCTTGTACTAAAATTTTGACTGATGTCTATTCAAAGTTATCATCAAGAATGTGATCGATTTGTTCGAAAAAGCCTCCCTTCATCTTGTATTCTTTACTACAACTATACTGATTATATCCTTGTTCTGAAGTTTCCTTGATTTGTACCAGGATGAGCATGATATTGAAAATGATAAGTTGAGTTTCAAGCTATTTCTATTATTTTGCAAGTAGCACAAGTCCCTACCAGGAAAATGTATACTTAGAGATAACAAATCACCTGGCTTACAAAAACTAGTTGCCAATTATTGCAAGATCTTGAAAAGCATTAGTATTGCTAAGTAATCAATGGTTTAGAATTAGCATAAGTCGCATGAAGAGGATTCCTATTAGATATTGTGGTTACAAATGCCCAGTTGAACATAATATCTCAAAAAAATTTGCTATCAAGGAATGCCATGATGGCAGGTTAGGCACATAATGGTAGATGTGTAAACCAAAACTTGTCGACACTTTAAGATAATTTCAAGACCAGTAGTGGGGCCTGCATAAAGTTTCAGAACCTTGTGATTTTCTTGATAAATAGAGAAATGTTGTCTCTCTACCATTATAACAACATATGTTTAAAATGGATTAGTTGGAAAGGCTTTAGAAAATTTCAAACAAATGTAGTATGTAATGGTTAAGTTGTGATATCTTGATAGCTTCACCTATGCATCAATCATGGACACTTCAAAATAGGTTTTCCAGATAATGAATTGTTTTTGTACACTTACTTTAGAGTTTAAGGTAGTAAATAGTTCATTTGAGGAATGGTTTGAAGCAGATGCACACCAAGGATCATTATGTTGTATATCAATTCATCCATCATTTTTTCAATTTTGTCTCATGATGTATGAGTTCCTAACCACACTAGAAATGAACATGAAGGCTTGGGAATGCAAAGTTCAAATGATTTTACTTGATTCAATGCATTACTTGAATGTATCGAATATCATAGATGAAGAACTTGGCATCCAAACAATCCATATGATAGAAATAGATATCATTGAAGGGAAAACTTCCTAGTGGATGTGTCTTCTATCACTATCAAAATTCAAACCAATCAACCCTTCAATACTACCAAAGATGAATGCTCATTACAAATTTATGCAAACAACTATTGCATCTACACATTATAAATTGATTGGGTATACCAATTAAATAATGTTTGTGAACTCAGTATGAAGAAATAATGCGAGAGTGTTTGGTTTTTCAATAGTTCACATATGTGATAAGAAAGAGAGACAAAAGGGACTTTGTGGAGGATAAACTGAAGTCAGAAGTTGTATTCATTGATCCAAATTCTAAAAGAGACATGTGGACAATACTTACAAGTGTATCCATCTAATGGATAACACAAGCCTTAATTTGGGTGTAAATCATGGTGATTGGGAAAATGAAATAAAATTTAGAGCCTTTATAACATGATTCCATCAAAGTTGGGGTCCACATAAGGGGAATTGGAAATGTTTGAATTAAAGAATCGGTTGCAATTTAAAGAAGCAATTATAGGAGAAACTGAAAGGTCTCTCGAGAGGTTATTTATTAAAGAATATTTTCAAGAAAAGGTATTTAGTGTTGGGGGAAGATAGAAGCAGATTATTTTCTTTTCAATCATAGTTCGCTATACAGAGATATTGAGTCTATGAACTAATTTTTTTGCATAAGAGAAATAAAAGAGATGTTTTAAATCTATGAATTTGTTAATGATTATTTTTTATAACAAATTTCATGTGCATCTTTTGTAATCATTCTTTGATGTATTATCTATTATATCAAATGTGTGATTGTGTTTATTACAAAATCTATGAATTCCAATCAACTCATCTATTGAAAAGAGTTATTTTTCATCTTTCTTGGTTATCATTCATGGGTGCAAAGTGGGTGATTTGTGTATCATTTATTTGCACTCTATTCATTCCAAGTTCATCATGTTACACATCTATGTCATGGTTATGTACAGATGTTAGTTTTCCTTTTCTTCCTTTTGATTAAAAGCATACCTAAAAATCAATCAAATCATATGAGGGAGTTGTACCTCTAAACTTCAGAGGGTGATTATTTCTTATAAGGAACAATTATCTAGAGTTGTTGGAAACAATTGCACCTTTCCAAGCAAAGAGTCAAGATTATATGAATAAAACCTCAAGGTGATCAATCTGTTAGCCAAGAAATTTTTTATTTAATCCATTTGGGATTTGAATCAAAGTTTCAGTGTCTTCTTTTCTTAGTAATCTAAAGGTACCTTCTCAAGAGTGGAGGTTGGCAACTCTATCATATGCATGCTCATAAAAATATTTTGGTTGAAGAGTTTTTGAAATTCTTTTTATATCCACATTATGGAATTGGTTTCACCCCAACCATGGTGTATTCATTTTGGGCCTTTATCATTGCCACAATATTCAGACTTACCTATAGGTTCGAGAAAGCATTTTCCAAAATTTAGTGAAGAAAATTTGTAAGTTCCAGATGATCATATTCAAGCCTTCACTATAGATTGTGGAATTTTTGGGGTAAACGAATAAAATGTAATTGTTCCATTGTTTTTTGACTCCCTCATTAGAGTTGTTGCAAATTGGTTTGAGTCTCTAAAACATGGATGCATTACTAATTGGGACAGCTTGAAGAACATTTTTTTTGGGAGATTCAAATCAACAATTGATGTAGGTGCACTCTTATCTCAATTTTTCAACATTAAAAGGAAAGAAGACAAGTTTATGAGGGATTTTGTGGATCAATTTAATAGGTGTTTAAAAAGGATTCCTCGTGCTGATTAGCCAAGTGAGCAAAATAAATTGTCAATTTTTGTTGCAGCATTACATCCCAAATTCAAATTCCTCTTGAAGTGAAGCAAGGTATGTGATCTTGAGACTGCAAAAAAAGAGGCTATTATTATTGAAGATGATTTAATTTTATCTAGAGTATGGAAACAAAGTTGTATGGAAAAGCACGCTCCAACTAATAAAGTATAGAAATGTAAGGGTTTGGATTTTCAACCTCCAATAACACCAAAAATTTCATATTCTTTAGTTGAAAATACTAGCCTTACTATTTTCAATCAAGAGCACTTCGAAAGTTATGTAATGGATGATGAGGTAGCTCAAACTCATTATGTTGAGGTATACAATGTGATTTCTAAAATAATTGAGGATGACTTTGATTCTTCAAGTGATAAATAAAATTACTCTCCTTGTGAACAATCAATATGTATGACATCTTCCACTTTGGTTGCAACAAATATTGAACAATCATTTACTAGTATGAGTAATATGGAACCAAACAGAAATGAACAATTGTTGGAACCTCTATATGCTCCAGAATTTGAAGCTTTCACATTTGAGAATATTGATATAGACTTATTTGGCAATTGGTCAATGTGAATGTAGAAGATCAACTTTCACAAAAAGAGGACACAAATGAGTTATCAGAAAAGAAGGTTTTCATTTTTTAGGGTATTAATGAACATTTGATATAATGTGTAGTTGAAAGTGAAATTAAAAACCAACTCCAAGAGGTAGGTGAATCATCAAACACCATTTCAACATGTGTGCAATCTAAATATGAAACATTCTAGTTTGTTGATGAAGTTTATAAAGACATAAATTGTCCCATTCTCGAGTCTTTTCATTTTGAAGAAAATATTATACCAGATTCAAGTTGTTCAAGCCAATTGTTTATGTCAATATGTTGGATGGATAAAAATGGAGAAAGAATTGAGATGGGTGAATCAATGGTTGAGTATGATAAGTTCTATTATGCATTTAATAAAAGTTGGAGTCCAAAAATTTTAGACAATGTAGTCACTTCCATAGGTAGCACCCAAGAAGTTTGTTTATCTCTTAGTTTTATGTGGGATGTAAAATATAAAATTAGGGAAGATATTTACCAATAAAATAGAAATATTCTACACCATCAATCTAGGCTAACGAATAATATAAGTTGAAGAAGAATGTTGCAAGTTGTTTGTTAATGGAGATAGACACAAACACACCCATAACAAAGAGCATCAAGGATAAAGTTTGATGGTGAGAGATTGGGAGGAAACATAGAAAGTGTGAATTATTTTGGTAACTGTGATATCAAAATGTTTAACCTATTATAAGCAATTAAAAATGCAATGGAAAACATAATGAAACACCTCAAGATTAGCCTAAGGAATTTATAAAATGCAAAGAGAAAAGTGTTAAATGAAGACAAATAGATATACCTTCTTTCTTGCATCTAAAACTCCTTGGTTGGCCCTTGATTTGGATTGATTTTTATGCTCCTTGATGGCTCTTGATGTGGCTAAATGGAGGATTTTACTATGTGCTTGGATGCAAATGAAAATGGATGGAATTGATGGCTAAATGAGTGCACAAAATGGCAAAATTTAGTTGCAAAATGGCTAAGTGTTAGAAATGCCTTAGAGGAAGGGGTATTTATAAAGAAACTTGGATTCTCTAGAGAATTCAATGGTTGAGATTTATCCAACAAGGCCAAGATGAAGGGCTAAGGTGAGTTGAGGACTCACAAGCCCTCACATCTTGACATGTGGATTGTGAAGTGGATAAAGGTAGGATGATGTGTAGGTGATGTGGAAGAAAGGTACATGATGTGGAGGAAGGACAATTACCTTCCAAGTACCTTGGGGAGTGAGAAGATTTCTTTAAAAAGGAACTTCTTATCCCCAAGTGGGAGTGAAAATGACACTTGAAGAATTTTGGAATTTCTCAAAAAACTCTATGGGAAAAGAGAGAGGTTGGAGAAATAAATGTGTATTAAAAATTCACATTCATAGGAGAATCTAATGGATAAAAGGGGGTCTCCAAAAAGGTGGGAATTGGTCACATCTGTATCAGGTGACATGTCAAACATTCTAGAAGCCTTGGAAAGACAAAATGTGAATTAAAAATTCACATGGGGAGGAAAGAGACATAGGATGAATAAATGAGAATTAAAAATTCTCATGGGAAAGAGGGTCAATGCCCAAAAAGGAAAAATAGAAAGATTGACTAAAAAGTGATTCTAAAAGTGGTTAATGACTTTGATTAAAGTTGTGCAAATACTTGATTATGATAATTAATGGAA
Organism: Sequoia sempervirens; assembly: GCA_007258455.2. NCBI lineage: Eukaryota > Viridiplantae > Streptophyta > Pinopsida > Cupressales > Cupressaceae > Sequoia > Sequoia sempervirens. Next base: position 29,351 of record VDFB02333936.1, on the reverse strand, counting down.
GATTAGAGACAAGTGGCAAATGTAGGAAGATGTGACATTAATCCTTGATTAAGAGGATGCACACCCTAAATATGAATTGATTAAATTAATTCATATTAGAGATGGATTATGGAGGATGTGACAAGGAGGGAGAAAAGAAGAATTTTAAATTGATTTTAATTCAAAAGATTAGGATGACTAAATTAAATAAATTGGTGTATTTATTTAATTTAGAGAAGATAAAGGCGCCAGATAAAGTGTTTAATTATTAAATTAAATACTTTAAGATTCTTATGTGGGAAGTGTAATATTAATTAAATAAATTAATAGTGACAGAATTGATGAATAAAGAGGTAAATTTGATCATATGGGAGTGATCAAATTTGGGTGTCTACATTTTGCCCCTCTTCGAAATATTGTTAAAATAACAATGTTTCGAAAAAAAATAAAATGTTGGGGATGAAGAAAGTGATAGGGATTGATGCCCCAGCCTAAAAGAGGAGGGGGAAAAAGGAGAGGGATGCCCAAGTGCCTACCTCAAATGGATGGAAGAAAGTGATAGGGTATGCCCCCTCAAGAGGGCAGTTGGGGAAGAAACAAGGGGGGCCCAGATAACTTCTCGATAGAAAGAAATGGAGGAGACCATTGGATAGAGCGCAAAAAACTAAGCAACTTTGACTTTTGAATGGAGCTGATTGGACGTACGGTTTGCAAATGGTGGCGCCAGGAAAGAAGGGGATTAGTTGGAAGAAAAAAAAAAGGTAAATAAAAGGTTAAAAAATACCTTTTATTTGAAAAAGGGGGGAAAAGAGGGGTTAAAAGGTAATTTGAAGAATTACCTTTGCCTCATTGTTACTATAGCAAGTGAGGAAAGGGTGAAGAAGAGGGAGAGGAGACGGAACGACAATGTCGCGGGATTATGATACGAAGATCATTCATCGAGCAGATGACCTGCGGAGATGCTTGACCCACTTTGCAGTGCCTCGTAAGGTGAGTATGAAAACCCATGTTATGTATTTTAAATATTTAATATGTTTTTAAAATAGGTAAAGAAAAAGTAAAATATGGGTTTGGTGGGCGGGGGGAGTAGGAAAATGGGTAGGTGGGAGAATTGCAAAAAACCAGAGGAAAAATCATAGATTTTAGGGGAGGAGGGGGGAGAAAAAGAGGGTGCACCGCCACATAGAGGGGCGTATGCACCCCCAACTGGGGTGGAGTCGCCTCGGCAGTAGGGTAGACATGCCCCGCCAGGGGCGGAGCCACCCTGACTCAAGGCAGACACGCCTCGCCAGGGGTAGAACTGCCCTAGCTTAGGGCAGACACGCCCCACCAGGGGCGGAGCTGCCTTGAGTTGGGGTGGACACGCCCCGAACTGGGGCTGCCCCGCCTGAGCAACCCGGGGCAGACATGCCCCAGCAACTCAAGGCAAGCACACCCTGAGCTAGGAAAAGCCGCCCCAATAGCTCAGGGCGGACACGCCCCGAGCTGGGGTGTGGACACCCCGGTAGCGGTAGCCTGGGGTGGACACACCCCGAAGGGGGGGAGCCACCCTAGGGAGGGCAGACATGCCCTGAAGGGGGCGGAGCTACCACAGGAGTGGAGGCGAAGCCGCCCCAAGCAAGGGTGAAGTTTCTGCTGAAAAAAAGGGGGGAGAGGGATTTGACGATGGGGGCAAGATGAGGATGAAGAGAGAAGAAAAGTAAAGATGTCCTAGGGCCGGGAAGATTGTGTACTGATAATTGGTTGATGTGGATGCAGGGTTTGGGGTGGATACGGACACATGAGCAATGGTCGAAGGTACTAACAATGACTATAGGAGTGATGACAAGCATGGATCATGTGGGGTTATTGCACTTTTTAGAGGTGCCAGTGATGAGGGCACATCGAGCGATGCTGACAGCCTTGATAGAGAGATAGAGTTTAGAGACATCAACATTTCATCTACCGATAGGGGAGATGATAGTGGCACTGGAGGATGTATGGCACATTTTGAAGCTGTCAATAACAGGGATATTGCTGAGTGATGTTGTGTCGAGCAAGGCCGAGTTAAAGCAAACTATGATAGTGCTATTTGGACATGTTGCCCTACCTCTTCAGGGTTCGCAGTTGGATATAGATAGATGCCTAACATTGGGAGTACCACCTTTGCCTTTATTCCTAGTTGGGTTGATCAGTGGGATATTGCTGCCAGATCGTAGCAGGCAGTATTACAGTCTAAGATTTATGGAGGCGATTTGACACATTATTGAGTGGCGTGAGGGATAGATTGCATGGGGTGCTTGTGTCCTAGCCCAGTTGTATAGGGATATTCATCTGACTTGTTATCGGGAGGCTATGAGTTTGACACACATGACCCTGCTACAGGTGTGGGCATGGGAGCACATTATGGTGACAATACTGATTGTTGTTAGGGAGGGAGATGTGGATGATAGAGAGCCGCTGGCATGGGGGTATGGACAGGTGAGGGGCTAGTTTTTGCATCATAGGGGGTTGGGAGATGTGGAGGGATGGAGGAGGAGGGTGGATGATTTGGAGGGAGACATAGTGTGGTGACCTTATATGCATCGACACTTCAGGGGATGGAAAGAGCAGACTGAGAGACAGAGTGGGTACTTTATGGCTTAGTGTGTCCTGATTGGGATTCTTCCACGGATAGTGGAGATGCACCGACTAGATAGGGTGATGAGACAGTTTGGACTGACACGGGATATTTCTAGTGCACTGATGATGTTTTGATAGCTCACCAGAGAGCTACCATGGGGGCATGCAATTATCCCGATGTAGGCCAAAGCATCATGGGTGGCGACAGTGCAGATAGCCTATCCTAGGAGATGTGTGGGAGTAGAGGAGATAGGGATAACAGAACGATATGACCGGTGGTTTCGCAACCACCTATGGGAGAGGATTACACCATTAGTGTTGATTGTAGGAGCAATAGAATTTGGATCAGAGGATGAGCACTGTGGGGCTAGAGAGAGAGTACAACATGAGGGTGGGAGAGGTCCCAAGCTGGAGGTGGGAGGAGAGAGGATGGAGGCAGTGGGACGGGCAGTGAGGAGGAGGAGGATTAGGGGGCAACGGAGGAGGGTGGGAGAGATCCTGAGCCAAATGTGGGAGGATAGGAGGAGTCAAAGGTCGAGATGATACATGTAGTGGAGGGTAGAGTGGGCCAGCAGACTGGTATAGGGGGTAGGGTACGACAAAGTAGGGTGTTGGTATGGGCCAAGCAAGGAGGCGAGAGATAGCAGGATGGAGGTTAGGAGGAGATGGAGGCTAAGAGTCAGCTAGAGATGATAGCAGGCAGGAGATGACTGATGAGGGTACAGACTGTGATAGAGCAGGAGGGGATGGGAGGGGGAGGATAGCAATAGGGAGCCCAAGAGGAGACTAAGGCCAGGAGTCAGCTAGAGAGGATAGCGGGTAGGAGGAGACTGATGAGGATACCGACTATGACAGAGCTAGAGGGGATGGGTGGGAGTGGTCAGTAAGAGGGGACCCAAGAGGAGAATGAGGCCAGGAGTTGGTCAAGGAGGATGGGGAGTAGGGGATAATAGAGAGGGGGCATATGGTATCAGGGCAGGAGCCTCCCGTTGTAGAGATAGGGGAGAGTGAGGATGAGGAGTAGTCGAAGATAGGAGAGCCGAGGAGATTGATGAGAGTGGGGAGGCATGGTTAGCCACGGAGAGTGCAAGTCCATCCTTCCATGGAGGACTTGGAGGATCAGCAGGAGCAGGAGGGTAGGGAGGATGATGCTATGGAGATAGACAGAGATGTGTCGGATATGGATATTTGGGATGCGGAGCCATTGGCGGTGGTTCCTGTCATGACCTCAGAAGATATGATTGTTCAGTCGAGACACACTATAGAGAGGCTTCAGAGCACAGATCAGAGGTTGACGGTAGCAGAGGTAGAGGTGATCAAACTCAGAGTTGAGCTATCGAGAGCACTAGTAGCAGGTCAGAGGGATTATAGATTTATGGTAGAGGTGATAGGGAGGGAGAGGGAGATACTGCAGGCTGACATACATGGGCTACGAGATGAGTTAGTTGTTGTTAGTTGGGATTGTGATAGACTACAGGTGAAGACCATTGTATTGCAGGCCAAAGGAGAGTCAGTGGGGATGACTGATCATGTATCAGCAGGTAGTGGGCAGCAGGTGGATGATCTCCGGTAGGAGTGAGATGAGCTACGGGATAGAGTGTTTTGCTTAGAGCAGACGATGGGAGAGATGGGGGTGATGCAGGAGAGGGAGAGATAGGCAAGGGAGCAGGTTTGTATTATGCAAGCGGAGAAAGATGTAGCACAGGCACGGGTACAGGAAGTGGAGGCGGCGAGGGACACAGTGCAGGCACGAGTTCAAGTGCTACAAGATGAGAGAGAGTTGGCAAAGGCACAGATTTGTTCTCTTTAGAGGAGGAGAGAGGAGTTAGCCTCATAGGTATTAGTGTTGTAGGGAGAGTGAGATGTACTGGTGTTGAGAGTCTAGGAGCTACAGGGGGAGAGGGATGGAGCAGTGGTTCGGTCACAGGTAGCACAGTGAGAGAGAGATGTTGCAGAGATACAGATGTAGACACTGCAAGGGGAGTGGGATGAAGCAGTGGTACAGTGGTAGGCCACTCAGAGGGACAGAGATGTTGCAGAGATATGGATGCAGACACTGCATGGGGATTGGGATACAGCAATGGCATAGTGGCAATCTATGTAGGTCAGCGATGTGATGGGGAGAGATACGCATGGATTACAAGGGGAGAGAGATGCAGCAGTATCCAGGGCAGTGGCTGCTGAGGAGATGAGAGATCAGATGCAGGAGGAGATGGCGTAGTTACGCTTATCCCAAGAGGCCTAGGAATAGGAGAGGAGAGTGATTATGAGGGATTGGGATAGGTATCGTTAGGAGCAGAATTCCACTCGGGTTCAGGTTACAAAGTGAGAGGAGAATGTGAGAGAGGCAGGATTTTGGATGGCCACATACTACCATTTAGTTTCATACCCAACCCAGAGGATATTTCAGTATACCCGATAGACACCCTAGATGCCAGCGCCATCTCAATCACTAGGGACATGGACTTGAAGTTACAGTGATTCACTAGGTGTTACACCAAGCAGGAGATCAGTATCGGATTCCCCATAGAGATTAGATGTGGGTAGCTCATTCGGGAGGTGACAGGTTATTGAGTTTTTGACAGATACAGGATGGAGCATGTAGGATTTATCGACAGAGATTAGAGAGGTTCCATATCTCTAGATTTTTTAGTTTATTATGTGATGGATATATGATAGATTTTGATGTATGATGGGCATGTGACACACATTATATTACTTTGACTATGACATGGTAAAATTCTTATTGGCATTATGTAGTATGTTTTCTTTTGTGATGGGTGATTGTATGCATGTGTATATGATATTAGATGCTTATGTGGATGATTGGGTGTATGTATTTGTGGAATATGGATGATTTTATTAATGCAGATATTCGCATGGTGATATGATATGCACACATGTTGTATCTATCATGATTTATATGTATGGATGCTCAGTTAACTTATTTGTCGTGTATATATATGTGTATGATGGATTTTGTATGAACATTTTATATATGCAGGATGTGATGTATTATGAGTTTGACACTTTGTGATGCAGGTGGCGATGTATGCATGGTTTTAACATGCAGGTGGCGATGTATGTGTGGTTAATAGAATGACTAATATGCAATAATTCTCTTGTATTTTAGAGGAAATAACAAATGTCCATAAGTGCCAATAAGAACTGACATGATAATGGAAGGTGGGTATGCAGTGATTGTGAGAATGGGTTTCATTTGGCATCTATCAAAAATTATTAGTATCCTAAGAAGAATGGGAAAGAGTGGGATAAATTATTTGCACAACCAAAATCATAGGGTGAATGCAATGCAATAGATGATGAAATACAATCCTAATATGAGTTGCCATCTTTGGAGCATTGATATTTGCTATAGCATAAGATACCAGATACCCTGATATATAAGGCCAGGGCCAGTAGGCATCCAATGCATGAAACAAACACAGCAAGCAAAAGGGGGCTACCCCAACACCCCAAGGTCACGATGACCTTGGTCGGGCCAGGCATTGGGATAACCACAAACACACAAGGATGCCCCAATATAACACAAGACCCCATGGATCCTAGTGGGTACTACGTGGGACAACTGAAAAGGCAGCAACAAAGAAAAGACCAAGATGAGCCCATATGTCAACTAGTCAAAGCACACCATGATATGATGGATCAAGGTGACCATGAAAAGTGTTGATAGTGAGCTCAAATGACAAATAAATTCCAAAACATCAAAAGATCACAATTAAAATCAAAACGTCCTTTGCCATAGGATTAGGGTGATGGATAGGATTGATGAGGTCTGCTAGGAAGGGTGCATCCTATTGAGACCGATGATGGATACTAAACTAGAATGACCCAGTTTGACACCAAATGCTTTTCATCAACTAAATATTTTGATAATTTTAGGATTTTATTTGAGAATAACGGGGCATATGGGGACACAGACTAACACATCCTACAGACCTAGGGGCTTGGGGGCCGATCAGAGATTAGCCTTGCCTACGTGAAAGCACAGAGCCCTCGTAATTCATGAAAAGACCATGGATAAAGCGGAAACAGGATGATGAAGGTGAATGATGGATGATCAAGACACGATGGTCAGAATGCCCCAAGGGCAGATCAAATGATCAGCCTTACCTACGTGATAGTGCAGGGGCAACGTAGTTCGACTAGTGACGTAGAAGGATGAGATCTAGATGGAGACCGACACAATGGATGATACTATATGATGACACGGACCAACTGACAAAGGGAATGAATGTCATAAGCTCAAAATGGGATACTAAAATGCTTAGGATGAGGGATAGGCTAGATAGGTTATCCAATGCTCAATCAATATATACCAAGCAACCTAGGCTGAGGTGGGTAAGGACAATAGTGCAGATGAAAGCATAAAATAACTAGGATGTCAGGTAGATAATGATTAAGCCCGCTATGGATGATGCCTATTACCAAGTTTTTACCATCCATACATATCCAAGGTGCCACCAAGAGGTGGTTTTCACCATAGGACAGATTTATTTTCTTTACTATTTTTTTGTATTTTTTATTTTTATTTTTTTGATTTTTTTTGATTTTTTGATTTTTTCTTTATTAGGTGGGGTTACCAAGTAGACTTAGACATAGAACTTCTTGAGATGTATTATGTTGATGGATTCGTCAAGGGGTTCTCCTTCAAGGGTAGTCAATCTGTAGGCCCCAGATCCATATTTGGCAGCTATAATATAAGGCCTTAACCAGTTTGCCTCAAATTTTCCCTTTTTATCATGATCCTGTTGAGTGCGTTGGTTTTCTTTAAGAACAAGCTCACCAACCTGGAATTGTCGAGGATCGACCTTTTTATTGTAATTATGTTTGAGTCAATTTTGGTATGCTTGCAGGTGATCATAGGCTTTTATTCTTCATTCATCCAGTAATTCCAGCTATGCAAGTCATGCAACACGGGCATCTTCTTTGAGGATAAGATTCATCAAATAAATCCTCAGTGATGGAAGCTCAACTTCAATTGGCAAGACGGATTCAGCACCATATACTAAATAATAGGGGGTGGTGCCTGTCGGGGTATAGATGGATGTGCGGTATGCCCAGAGGGCAGGATTAATATGGAGGTGCCAATCTCATCTAGTATTATTGACAACCTTTTTGAGGATGCGGATAAGGGTCTTGTTGGTTGCTTTTTCCTGACCATTGCCCTAGGGGTAATAAGGCGTTGACCAATGATGTTGGATATGAAAGGTGTCGCAGAGGTGTTTCATGGCTTGGTTTTTGAAGGGTTTTTCGTTATCAGAGAAGATGGTGGATGGGATACCATATATGTAGAGAATATGGTAAAGGATAAATTTTGAGATTTGGATACCGGTGATTTGTGAGAGTGGTATTACTTCCACCCACTTAGTGAAGTCTTCAGTAGTGGTAATTATGAATGTATGGCCATCGGATGATGGTGGGTAAATTTTTCCAATCAAATCAAAACCCCATTGAGAAAAGGGCCACGGTGCTAGGAGGGGCTAAAGATCTTGTGCTAGGGCGTGAATCAAATCTGTAGGTTGTTGGCATGGAAGGCACTTCTTCACAAATTCACAAGCATCATGTTCCAATGTAGGCCAATAATATCCAGCTCATAGGATCCTTTTGGCTAGAGCCATACCATTTGAGTGAGCTCCACAAATACCACCATGTACTTCTGTTAGTGCCACATAGGCCTTAGTCTCATTCAGACATCTAAGGAGGATTCCATCATACCTGCAAGGATAAAGCATATCACCGACAATGATGTATCGGGAAGAGCGATGAATAAAGGATTTGTGTTGGTTGCGTGTAAGTTATGGGGGTATGATATTATCATGTAGGTAGGTGTATATGTCCTAGTACCATGGGGAGGTGGGACCTATGATATTGCACACCATATCAATCTCAGTAATATCATATGCAGGGATTAAAAGTTGTTCAACAAGAAAATCCCATTTTGTTTGGTCTTTAGGCATGTCAATTAGGGAACCAATAGTGGCCATTGCATCTACCGCTTTATTTTGTACCCAAGGAATTTGATCAAACTGTATGAAAGTGAAGTATTTCTTGAAATCATCCACCATGCATTTATAGGGTAACAGTTTATCATCTTTGTGAGGAATTCATCATTAACCTTTTTGACGACTAATAATGAATCACCAAAGACTTTTAGGTGAGTTATATGCCACTGTTTTGCAATTTGGAGGCCGGTGAAGAGGGCTTCATGCTCTGCGATGTTGTTGGTACATGGGAATGCTATCCTAAATGATTTTGGGATGTAGTCACCTTGAGGGGTAATTAATAAAATTCCTACTCCAAATCCACTATGAGTGTATGAGCCATCAAAATATAGCGTCCAAGCTAGTGCTTCTGTAACTGTGTAGACTTCTTCATTTGGGAATTTAGTGTCTAGCGGGTAGGCATCTACTAATGGTGCCTTAGCCAATTGATCATCTATGACCTATCCTTTTATGGCTTTTCGCTCTACATACTCTATGTCAAATTCGCTTAGGAGCATGACCCATTTGGCCATGCGGTCAGTCAAAGTGGTTCTAGATAACAAATACTTTAGGGGATCAATTTTAGCAACTAATTTGACTGGATGGCTGAGCATGTAATGACAGAGTTTCTGTGTGCTGAAGACTAGCGCAAGGCAAGCTTTTTCCATAGGGGAGTAATTTAACTCATAGTTGACCAATGTTTGACTGATGTAGTAGATTGCCCTCTCTTTGAACGACTCATCATGTTGTGCCAACAATGCCCCCAGCACGACTGAAGTAGCAGAGATGTAAAGCAGGAGAGGTTTTCCTAGGATAGGTGGCATCAAGATCGGTGGATGAGCTAAATATTCCTTAATTTTATCAAAACCCATCTGACACTGCTGGTTCCATTGGAAGGTGGAATCTTTCTTCAGAAGATGAGTGAATGGTTGACACTTATCTTCTAGTTGGGCTATGAACCGATGGATGGACTGCATCTTCCCCTGGAGGCTTCTTAACTACTTCAGATTGTGTGGAGGTCGGATGTCCAAAATAGCCTTTACCTTGGCGGGATCAAATTCAATACCCCTTCGGGAGACTATAAAACCCAACAATTTTCCTGATGTAACCCCAAAGATGCACTTTTTTGGATTTAGCTGCAACTTGTAATGTTCTAACCATTCAAAGATCTGCTTCAAGACAGTAGGATGTTCCGCTCATGTTGTAGATTTCCCTAACAAGTCATCAACATAATCCTCCATGATGATATGGATAAGGTCATGGAAGATGACTGTCATTGCCCTCTAATATGTTTCCCTTGCATTTTTGAGACCAAAGGGCATAACATTGTAACAGAAAGTGACCCAAGGTGTTTTGAAGGTGGTTTTATGTTGGTCCTCAGGTGCGATTTGAATCTAATTATAACCAGAGAAGCCATCCATAAGAGAGAGCATCTCATGTCCTGTTGTGAGGTCAACCAACATGTCAATGTTAGGAAGAGGGAAGTCGTCTTTTTGATAGGCCTTGTTAAGGTCCCTGAAGTCTATGTAGATCTAAATATCTCCATTTGGTTTGGCAACCGGTACTATATTGGAGATCCACTCAGAGTAGTTAATTGGTCTAATAAAACTTGCCTCTAATAACTTTTCCAATTCCTTTTTGACTAACAATGCTACCTACAGGTGCATTTTGTGAAGCTTTTGTTTGATAGGCTTGGCATCTGGGTGAATGTCTAGATGATGAACCACTAAGGTGGGGTCTAAGCCTAGCATGTCTGAATGTGACCAAGCAAAGTTGATGATTCCCTCTTGGAGTAGCTACATGATGACTGGATACTCTTGCTCTAAGAGTGACTTAGCCACATAGGTGATTTTAGGATTTTCAGCAGTACCCAAATTAACTTCTTGAGTTTCTTTAATTAATGGATGATTGGGCAGATAACTGAGTTCCTACAAGGGGAAGATGAACATCTCCATCGTCCAGCACCTCTTTGAGGTTTTCGCCATTGGATGCGTCCTTTATTTTTTCTTTTTCAAGGTCAGGAAGTTCCTCAGGGAGGTTTTCACTAGATGACCACCTTTTACTTTTCTTATGCTTATTTTTGTGACTGGAGTGTTCATCCCCCCCAATCCCATAAGGTTGACATATGTATTTGTAGACATATTGACAGGTGTGCTATTACGTACGTCTCAATCAATAAGCTTAGGGTGACAAAGGGATAGGCTAATGGTGTAGATCGATAGGCATTCGAACATGGATGATAAGTTGGTGTGATCGACGTCATCGTGTGCACATATGATGGATTTCTCCTCGGGTATATCTTCCAATGAGCCTTTGTCCATGGTGACACTATAGGAGGTATTAGACGATGTTGTAGGGCCTTTTTTTTTTTATCGTATCTGATGCCTATGTTCTTTGGTAGCTTTGATGTATCAATAGGTTGCAACCACCTTTGTTCTTCTTTACCTAGGCCCCTGCCTTGGTAGTTATACTTTTCTGCAAACTTAGTTGACCATGGATATGCTTCCTGAAAATATTCCTTTAGAGGAGGATTCGGCTAGGGTTCTTCTCGGTAGACCCATTGACTTATGTCCTCTTCTAGTGCATCTATCTTGACACTTGGGGATCTGAAATTGGTGGTAGGGATGTTTTTACCATTGAAGGTGACAGTCTTGTCTTCCTTTGGAGTAGCATGTGAAGGTTGACTGTACTCGTGTGGTGACGGTGGCATGGTTGCTACATTGAGAGTTGTATGCATTTCGTATTCACCACACCCTTTGTCAATGATCTGGACTTTGGTGACTGTAGGATCAGTGGTGGAAGATGGAGTGGTTATCGCGATGGAGGGTGGATTAGTGGATGATGAATGGGATGCCCCCATTTCAACCCCGAGACAATAATGTAAATGGGGAAATGACGCATCTAAAGTGCGGCAATATTCAAATGGTTGGGGGTCAGCGTAGATGGTGACTTCTTGTCTGTTGACAGGGAATTTTAGGCACTAATGGTATGTGGAGGGGATGGCTTGCATAGCATGGAGCCACAGGTGGCCAAGGAGGAGATTATATTGCAAGTCTAGATCAAGGATATGATAGGTAGTGTATTGAAGCACAAGTCCCACTTGGATAGGAAGACTGATAATTCCCTCTGAATTTCTTTTTGCATTATCATAGGCTTTGATTGTGATGATCTGATTACTTAAATCCGCTTGAGTATACCCCACCTCTTTTATGAATTTTAGAGTACACAAGTTGAGGGCAGAGCCATTATCTACCAAGACCCTTTTTATTTTATGGTGAGAAACCACGACTTTGATATGTAAGGGGAAATTATGATTGACATCGATGTTTGGCATATCGTTTTGGCTGAAGTACAGTTGATGAGATAAATCCAAGTGTCCCACCAAAGCTTCGAATTGTGTGGGGTTGATGTCATTAGGCACACAGGTTTCCTGTAGGGCTCTGTTGAGGATTTCTTGATGTATAGGGGAAGACTTAAGCAAATCCAAAATGGATATATGAGCAGGGGTCTTTCTTAAGTGATCAAGGATGTTGTACTGAGAGCTTACAAGAGTTGATTGGGTGGGTGCAAATGCTACAGGGATAGTGATGCGGGCTCGTCATGTAGTAACAGCACACTAAGGGTCTTTGGCTTTAACATGTATCATGGATACACGGGGTTCCACCTACTCAATGTAATGAATAACACCCTCGTAATTGAAGGGTACATTCTTGTAGCTCACATTATTTGTGTTGTTTTCTTGGGGATTACTACTAGATGTGCTTGAGCCTTGATTATGGTTCGGAAAGGCATTCTGATATATCTATAATTGAGCATTGGACGACAAAGCTTGACTGGGGTCAACCTTGATATCACCTTGATCAATGAGATCTTGGATGTAGTTTTTCAGACCCTAACACTTGTTTAAAGAGTGTCCTTTGATTTTATGGAACTCACAATACTCATTTTCCTTAAACCATGCGGGCTTGGATTTGGACTCATCAAATGGCTTGGTGACAAGGTATGTGATGGGATAGTTGATTTGTAACAACTTATTAAAGACAACACTCAGAGGTTCTCCTAATTGAGCGTACTGACGTTTGGTGTTCCCCTGATTGTTCTAGTTCAACTATTGAGGAAGGTGAGGTGTCCCCTATGGTACAGAGATGGCATTAGGTACATATGATTTTTTTTTTTGGGATGTATTAGCCACTTGGACGTGTTTAGTGTCCATCATGCCATCATTCACTACATTCTTGTTCTTGTTCTAGAATCGTGGTTCATCGCCAAATGACTTCTCTTTATCATGACTATGTATTTTGATGTGTCCCTTGGCAATAAGGGCACGTTCAAGGATGGGTCCCTTTTCCACTATCTCCGTGAAAGTGGTGACACAATGTAACCTAAAATTATGGGCCATGTCAAGATGAGAGTTTTCCACGAAAAGAGTGACCATGTATTTTTCTTTCAGAAGGGTCTTCATTTGGCTTGCTAATGCACACCACCTTTGTAGGTAGCTAGTAAAGGTTTCCCCCTCATGTTGTTTCTCTTTGAGGAGATCTAAGGTGTCTGTGTCCCTCTCCAAATTGAAAGAGAAGTAGGATACAAATTTTTCTGACAGGTCTACAAAATTTTTTATGGACCCTTTTTCAAGGGTCATGAACCAATCCAGGGCATGGCTTGTCAGGCTTCATGGGAATAGGCACAAGAGATAGTTGTCATTGTGCATGACCTCTTGACATTGGGAGTAAATTTCCTACAAGTGAGCCTTAGGGTCTTTGTTTCCCTTGTATTTTTCAAACTTTGGTATTTCAAAATGTTTAGGAAACGGGATTAATGAGATGGAGGGATCAAATAGATATGGGCATATGTCTTCAAATTTGAATGATTGTTTGGCAGCCCCAACTTGAAGGTCTTTCAGAGCGGCTTTGATTTCCAACAGATCCGAGTTGGCCGGTGGTGGGTTGGGGGGATATTGATGATAAGATGATAAAGGATCTTGTTGAGAGAGTGTCAGATTGTTGAAATACAGATTTGGATAGTTGGATGATGACATGCCTTGTTGGTAAGATGGGGGATTTTGTTGATATGGGGGATGTTATTGTGGGGTATAGTATGGATTTGTTTGATAAAAGTGTGGGGTGGGCTATTGAGGAGCTTGGATGGGATGTTGTGTATTGGTTCGTTGGTGTTGAAGGTACTATTGTGATTGTTGGGAGATCGCATAAAGCGGTTGTTGGTGAAATTGCTGCTGATTGTGATAGTAGTAGTGTTGAGGGGGTTGTTGTTGTGATGTCAACTATTGTATGGGTCAAGATGGGATGCTGTGTTGCAGTTGAGCTTGCGGATGCAAAATGGATGTGAGAAAGGGGGATATGGTTTGAGCAATAATTTGAGATGAATTTCCTTGTGGTTGGTAGGGTGGCTGTTGTGAAGAGACCAAAGCATTATGTATAGGTTGTTGCTGATGAGATGGTTGAGGCAGTGTAGAAGCATTTTGTTGAGGGGGTTGTTGGGTACCACCCGGAACGTTCAGCTAGGATGTGCCTTGTGGAGGTAATTGAGATGGAATGTTGGATTGGTGAAGTTGTTGAGATGTATATGAAGATGATGGTAGATGTGTGGCCCCAGGAGGTGGAGGCAATGTGGTAAAGGGGGTGCCCCAAATGTTGACTATAGGTTGATTCGAAAGAGGGGGTGTTGTTAATGTTAATGGCACAGGTTGTGGAACATTTTGTGGCATACCATAGGCAAAAGGATTATTGGGATTAGGCACTTGAGGACCTCCCATAACTGAGGTTGAAGCATGTGGGGGATGGTTAACATGATAGAGAACAGCATTGCCAAATTTAGGTTGGTGTCAACCCTCAACTAGAGGAACATTGGAAAAGTACGAACCTTCTGGTGCATTTTGTGAACCTTGGAGTACATTAGATGGGGAACTCCTACATTTGGACAAGTCAACACCCGAGGGGGGTTTGACACCCTTCTCAATTAGGTGGGCTAAAATTTCTTCCCCATATTTTTTGAACAAATGGTCAATCATTTGCACATTGGTGTGATTACTAAAATGTTCCTCAAGTGTGAGTTCAAGTTGATTAGCCATACTCTCTTCACCGTGTGGTGAGTTGTTCTAATTTTTAGTGTTGGAGTGTGATGAAGTACCATTATGAGGATCTTGGGGGATGTTGTTAGGATCTTGAGCAATATTTGCACCATTGGTGGGATTTGTATTGTTATTAAGGTATTGAGACATGTTCGCTTGGTAATTTTCACCTTGTTGTTGTTCCATTTGTCTCTTAACTTGTGACCTAGGTTGAACGGGCATGCAAATGTGCTATGGATGGATTATAAGGATTTTTTTGATGAATGATTTGATTGTGATTAGATGAGATCTAATTTTGATGGGATTTGGATTTTGATCAGCTAGATTGGATTTTGATTGAATTGGATTGGATTATTAAGATCAATAGGATTTCATTGGTTGAACAAATGTGATTTGATTGATTAAGTAATTTGATCAAATGATTGGTTTTGATAGATTTAGATGATTGAATGGGTATGATTGGATGATGAAATATGTGAGAGACCTTGAGTTTAATCAAAGAAAGTTACCCTTAGTGACCTAGAGCTTTGATTGATTAAGAGGATGATCACGGCACTGAATCCACCTTAAGATAGAAATGGATTGATTTTGGTTGAGGATGATAACTTATGACACCGAATTCACCTCAAGATAGAAGCAAATTGATTTGGGTCGAAGTTAAAGGTTAATAATCAAATTCAAGTGCTATGGTCAATTTGGGTAACCACTTTGGAATACAAGGTTAAGGCGGTTTGGTTATGGGTGGTGTTTGGTGATGTAAATGGTAAAATTATAATATTCACTAGGTGATGGTATGGACTTTTGAATAGAATATGGGGAAATTAAAATGAACAGGTGGATTGAAGATGATTGTGGAGAATGAATGGGGATTTAGAATGGTTAAACAGAGGTTTGGAATGATAAGATGGAGGTTTAAACTGATCAAATGGAGGTTTTGGAAGACTTAGAGTAACGAAACGGAGGCTTGGGATGATGAGATAATGGTTGGGAATGATTAAGTGATGGTTTAGAGGCTAAACAAATCCAAATGGGGCAATTTTAGGTGTTCAAGAGGGCAAATTTTCCCCTCTACAGTAAATCAAGGGTGTAGTCGCCCCACTACAGAAAATTAGGGGCATAATCGCCTCATTGTGGAAAATCAGGGGTGTAGTCACCCCACTGCAGAAAATCAGGGGCATAATCACCTCACTATGGAAAATCAGGGGCATAATTGCCCCACTATGGAAAATCAGGGGCATAATTGCCTCACTATGAAAAATTAGGGACTTGGCTTGATGAAAATGACTATGGTAAGGACTTTAAAATAACAATAATAAGGCCAATTTGTCAAAAAATTCACTGGTTTCTCACAAGAAAACACTCAAACAAACACAATCCTACAATTAGTGTTAAGGGTATGGCCAAAGAGGTCTTAATCTAGGATGCACAAGGTGTCTAGGGAGTCCTCGATATACTCTTAGTACATGAGGCACAACTATGAACACCAGCCCATCACAAGTGTGAGTCAAGAACCCCAGTGAGATACTGAAGGGCTCAGACCAACTCTTCATGTCTATCTAGGTATCACCCTAGCTTCGACACTTCGCCAATTATGACATGACTAGATTGGGGTACAGCTTTCGCTCTCCCCCCTTTATATACCCCACCAGTACACATGGTTGGAATCATCCCTTGGGGTGATGAAATCCCCAAGTAGGTCCCACTAGAAAGAAAGCACTAACTGTTTCCAACTACTCCCCAGGCTCACACAAAGTGCAAGGGGAAAGTGAAAACAAGCTAATGCTCCCTTTGGGTAACAAAAAAGATAGACACAACAAGAAATGAATATTACTCCCCCTAATTAAACTATGTTCTTAGATTAAAGCAAACAGTAAGGATATTTTAAAAAGTTTTGAGCAAACGGATAGCCCTGCAAGAAAATGTTAGATGTTTTATCCCACTTTCTTCATCAACTTCACAAAAATATGCTGCAAAAAGTTAGCAAAAAACACCAATATCCTTGCATGAACAGTGTTAGAGGGTTAATATCTTAAAATAGCAAAAAATCAAAGCTAAAATGATAGTTTTACCTTTCAAAATGTGTCGCTTCACGGTGACAAGGGGGCCCAGTCGCCCTTCTACAGTAAATTAGGGGCACAGTTGCCTCACTGCAGAAAATCAAGGGCATAATCACCTCACTACAGAAAATCAGGGGCGTAACCGCCTCACTGCGGAAAATCAAGGGCGTAATCACCTCATTGCAAAAAATCAAGGGCATAATTGCCTCACTATAGAAAATCAAGGGCGTAATCGCCTCACTGCGGAAAATCAGGGGCGTAATCGCCCCACTGCAGAAAAGTGTTAGCACAAAAATTTCAGCCCAGGGGGGCATAGTCGCCTTTCTGCAAAAAAGTGTTAGCCAAAAATAATTTTCAGCCTAGGGGGCATAGTCACTTCACTATAGAAAAAGTGTTAGCCAAAAATAATTTTCAACCCAGGGGGCGTAGTCACCTCACTGCATAAAAAGTGCCAGCCAAAAATAATTTTCAGCCCGAGGGCGTAGTCACCTCACTGTAGAAAAAGTGTTAGCCAAAAATAATTTTCAGCCCAGGGGGCTTAGTTGCCTCACTGCAAAAAAAGTGTTAGCCAAAAATAATTTTCAGCCCAGGGGGGCATAGTCACCTCACTGCAGAAAATCAGGGGTGTAGTCACCCCACTGCAGAAAATTAGGGGCGTAGTCACCCTACTGCAGAAAATTAGGGGCGTAATCGCCCCACTATAGGAAAATCAAGGGCGTAGTCGCCCCATTGCGACGTATTCCTACAAAAAACTTAACAAAAACAAACGTGAAATATAGGAACCTGCCTGTGGGTCCCACCGGGCATGCCAGAAATGTGATATCAAAATGTTTAACCTATTCTAAGCAATTAAAAATGCAATGGAAAACATAATGAAACACCTCAAGATTAGCCTAAGGAATTTGTAAAATGCAAAGAGGAAAGTGTTAAATGAAGACAAATAGATATACCTTCCTTCTTGCATCTAAAACTCCTTTGTTGACCTTTAATTTGGATTGATTTGTATGCTCCTTGATGGATCTTGATGTGGCTAAATGGAGGATTTGACTATGTGCTTGGATGCAAATAAAAATGGATGGAATTGATGGCTAAATGAGTGCACAAAATGGTAGCATTTAGTTGCAAAATGGCTAAGTGTTAGAAATGCCTTAGAGGAAGGGGTATTTATAAAGAAACTTGGATTCTCTAGAGAATTCAATGGTTGAAATTTATCCAACAAGGCCAAGATGAAGGGCTAAGGTGAGTTGAGAACTCACAAGCCCTCACATCTTGACATGTGGATTGTGAAGTGCATAAAGGGAGGATGATGTGTAGGTGATGTGGAAGAGAGGTACATGATGTGGAGGAAGGACAAGTACCTTGGGGAGTGAGAAGATTTCTTTAAAAAGGAACTTCTTATCCCCAAGTGGGAGTGAAAATGACACTTGAAGAATTTTGGAATTTCTCAAAAATCTCCATGGGAAAAGAGAGAGAGGTTGGAGAAATAAATGTGTATTAAAAATTCACATTCATAGAAGAATCTAATAGATAAGAGAGGGTCTCCAAAAAGGTGGGAATTGGTCGCATGTGCATGAGGTGACATGTCAAATATTCTAGAAGCCTTGGAAAGACAAAATGTGAATTAAAAATTCACATTGGGAGGAGAGAGACATAGGATGAATAAATGAGAATTAAAAATTCTCATGGGAAAGAGGGTCAATGCCCAAAAAGGAAAAATGGAAAGATTGACTAAAAAGTGGTTTTAAAAGTGGTTAATGACTTTGATTAAAGTTGTGCAAATACTTGATTATGATCATTAATGGAAGATTAGAGACAAGTGGCAAATGTAGGATGATGTGACATTAATCCTTGATTAAGAGGATGCACACCCTAAATATGAATTAATTAAATTAATTCATATTAGAGATGGATTATGGAGGATGTGACAAGGAGGGAGAAAAGAAAAAATTTAAATTGATTTTAATTCAAAAGATTAGGATGACTAAATTAAATAAATTGGTGTATTTATTTAATTTAGAGAAGATAAAGGCACCAGATAAAGTGTTTAATTATTAAATTAAATACTTTAAGAGTCTTATGTGGGAAGTGTAATATTAATTAAATAAATTAATATTGACAGAATTGATGAATAAAGAGGTAAATTTTATCATATGGGAGTGATCAAATTTGGATGTCTATAGTAACAATCTACATGAGATATGTACATCCAAATAAATGCAGTCATATGAAATATAAATGATCCCTCAATCATTGATAGTCAATTTCATCTCATTTTTCTCTTTTTCTTTGATGATCATTATCATACTACACAGAAAGGTTCTTAAAATTATTTTATTTCTTCTTTTCTACAAATAGGGATTCTATACTAATGTACATTTTTTTCCTCATTTTGTATGTCTCCCTCTCCTGAACTCATTTTGTAGAAAAGTTTCCATCAACTAGGCCTCACATTTGTCAATGGGCCATCAACTACCATTTGATAGGCAGTCATTTCAGCCAGTGTTTTGTGAATTACCTCAACTTATCCTGAAATTTAATATACCAGTGAATAAAGCTTGACTAAGAATTTAACTAATAGAAGTACAGCTACATTTATGTGACAATCAACCAAATTGTGTTCCATTAATTCCAAAATTACAATAGTTTATTTTGCAGTACCAATGACCAACCTTGATAGTTTATGAGCAACAATATAATTATGTTAGGTTTTAAAGTGATGTAGTAATACTTGGATTAAGCAAGCATACATAAATGTGTTCTTAAAAAATTGTTTACTTCTACTTCATAAAAAACCATCTTTATGTGTTGTTACATTTTCCAAAGATAAATTTTCAATGCATGATTTTCAACATTCAAATAATTAATTACGACTGTAAATTCCAATAATTTATAAACTTCAAGAAAGGAAAAGGATAACATATGACTCGGTTATTACCAAGTGCACATCTGCAATTTAACATCTAATATTTATTCTTCATTAGTGTGGGATTGAGTCATAAGTTATTAATGAATTAAAAGATAATGAAATGGAAATACATGGTGCTAGTTCAAAGGTTTCCAAAATAGGATTCAGATTATATGATTTAAGCATACAATAAGATAGATAGTTACATGATTGGCCTACATACCTAGCAGAATCATTCCTTAATTGGATTGGGAAGCTCAGAGAATAATATTCGCCCAAACCTCTACTATGATAGAGACCTCCACCACGAACAAGCCATGATCCACCATCAACACACCAACCTTATTTTTTATTTGAAGTTATATTATAATACATTACGACTAGCAGAATCATTCCTTAATTGGACTAGGAAGCTCAAATAATAATATTTCCCTACACCTCTACTACAATAGAGACCTCCACCATGAACACGCCACAATCCACCATCAATACACCTACCCATATGTTGGAAATATGAATGAATAATAACCCACTTGAAGTTGCAGTCTTCAATGGATCAACCAAGAAAGACACCATCCACATGAACAAGAAAGTGATGCATCATTCAAGGAAGAAGATAATTTGATCAAATGATGATCTATAATGCCTGAGATGATTTACAATGAACAAGCACCTTGTTTTTATAAGAAAGGTGAGATGAGGTTGGATAACCACCTTGGATGAAAACATTAAATGCCTAATGCATAATTTTAAATGCATGAGTAAAATATTAAATACCTAGATAACTATAAGCTGATTAATGAGACATGGCCCCATTAATACTAGTTTCTAGAATGCCACCTAGGAAACTAACTCCTAAGTAAACTTATTAATGATGTGAATAGGTCATCACTAAGAACTAGTTAGGAAATAATCCCATTCACACTAACACCCCCCATAAGTGAAACTTATGGAGTGTAGTTATTATTCAAATGATGCAAATGCAATATGGGTCCCAGAAACAAGGTCATGTTAGGTAACCATGTACAACTAACTATGCAACTAATCTCTCACAAATGGAGAAAATGGGAAAACCTCATGGGACAAAACTCCTCTCTAAAAAATAGATGCAATGCAAATCATGTACAAGTGATAGAAGTGATGTATGGAGGTCTCAACATCAATACCCACCAAGAGCTACATCCATAACAAGAATACATTATAATCAATACCCCCCCATAAGAGGGAAAGAGAGATACTATGTAGCCCCCCATAATGTGTAATCACCTACAAAAATGGTAAGTTCCTGAAGACAAAACATGATCCAATGTCAACAAATAATTTGTCTTCATTTCCAAAGAAACAAAACCAAGTACAAATTTAGGTACACTTCCCATTCTAGATAGGAATTGAAGGAAGGAAGGATGAATATGTATGTTGGAAATGTCTCTGAAAGTTTATCATGTGTCTCCTTGCCCAAGGTAGATGAAGATACCACTATTAAATCAGGTACTTTCCCAATCAAAGAAGGTGACAAACCAAAACTATGCAAAAAATGATGTTGAACAATATCCAAAGACAATGATGGTTTGACAATAGTTGTGTAATGGTTGTCATCAAAAAGGAGAGATAACCCCTCAAATGTGTCCTCCAAATCTGAAATGTGATACTCCACAAATAAGGATGCAATGTTTGATAAATAGGAATCCCAATTTGGAAGACAATGAGATACTTGTTGTAATGAATCATCATAATTTCTCAATGAATTACCAACATAAAAAGAATGGTCCCATTGAATAGGAATCATGTGATCCTCAATCAATGACTCTGTATAATGAATCGATGAAGGTGAAGGTACATCAACTATCTCTGATGGAGAATAAGGAGCATCTAAAGAACCCTTGTCAACCTCTTTGGAAGATTCAAAGTATTCCAAATGTTCAAAATATTGCATAGTAGCATGATCATAGGGTATCCTATCTAAAAAATGAAGAGGTATAAGACAATCTAAAATAGGATCATCTAGGAATGGCTAAGTATCAAAATCTCCATATATCTCCCAAATTTTAGTCGAAAGAGTATGATGACACTCAAAATGATCAATAGCATTCAAAGTGGCAACATCAATATGCATTGTAATAACTCCTAAGACATGATCCCTTTGCAATTCCATGTAAATTACTTCCTATCAATACTAGGAGGGAGAACAAGATCATACAAATGTGGCAACAAATTAAGCCATCTGAGATGTTTTATGATACCATCTCTCCATTGTTTATTGTTTCCCCTTTTCAACATAGTTAGTGAAGGATGAAATGAAAACCCTATAATGAACTATGATTGATCTCCAAGATTACAAAGACATTGACCATCAATAGCAATTAGAAACTCTCAAATATGATGCACAATTGAAAATGAAGCCTCCCAATGCAAATAAACCTTCTCCAAACTGCAGTATGTCCAAGTTATCAAGTAAATGCCTCAAATTGAAAAACCTCAATAGAATGTACCTTGAGATGAATCTTAAAAAAGTAGATGGAAAAAATGATAGAGCTATAAATCACCTTTGCAATACCACTAGAATCTCCAAAATCTAACAAACTGGTGAAAGGATACGAGCTTGAGATCCCAGAAGGGAATCTTCACTTAAAGCTGCAATAAAATATTCTCATCTCAACTTTCCAATTTGAGATGGACTTTGCATGGCCTATGCTTTGATACCATGTTGGAAATATGAATGAAAAATAACCCACTTGAAGTGGCAGTCTTCAATGGATCAACCAAGAAATACACTATCCACATGAACAAGAAGGTGATGCATCATGAGCAAGAAGATAATTTGATCAAATGATGATCTAGAATGCTTGAGATGATTTAGAATGAACAAGCACCTTGTTTATATAGGCAAGGTGAGAGGAGGTTAGATAGCCACCTTGGATGCAAACATTCAATACCTAATGCATAATTATAAATGCAAGAGTAAAATATTAAATGCCTAGATAACTATAAGCTAATTAATGAGACATGGCCTCGTTAATACTAGTTTCTAGAATACCACCTAGGAAACTAACTCCTAAGTAAATTTATTAATGATGTGAATAGGTCCTCACTAAGAAATAGTTAGGAAATAACCCCATTCACAATAACACCATATTCTTTATTTGAAATTATATAAATAGCTCTGCACTTTTTCAATAGTCACTTGAATGTATACCAAGTCCCTGAGAAGCTAATAACTTAAAGGTATAAGCTCCCAACTTTCTCTAGCATCAAAAGTGTGAAGTAAAATGGCTGGAATTTTTTTCCTAAATGGCTCAACATCATAATGGTTCTCTCTTTAGTCACCTCATTCTTTGGAACAAGATCCATGTAATATCGATCAGAAACAAAAATTTAGAGAATTGATGCGGGAGGCACAATCCTCCAAAGTGGACCGATCGCTTGCAATGTTTCCTGGAACACCTAGTAACTTTCCAATTTTAACTTGATGATGATTATCCTTAGCAGTTTCACTATTCACAATAAAATTCCCTAGATCTTAGGATTTACACCCTCGACCTCCTTTCCATCTTCCCCCTGCCCTTGAACTTATTTGTCGCTTCCCATTTATCCTCCCATACTTTTTCTCCAAGTGTTTTGGAACCTCAACTCCCCCTCAAAAAGAACCACCATTCATGCCACCTTTTTTGCCCAACAAAACATGAACTTCACATTTTCTTGTTTGCCATGACGTTCAGTTAGTCATTTGATTACAAATTAAATTAACATGTATTCACAACTAACAAATAAATGTTAGTATATAATTAAAATTGTGGCATGTATGTTCAATACGATGATTGCACATATAAAGAGATCTCCAACATGCATTATATATGCATAGTTAAAGGATGTTGTTGAAATAATACTCATGCATGACATCAACAATTAACAAACCAAATAAATCATACAGTAATGTTAAATATATATGCCTGTTATAGGAAATGTATTCAAAACACATACCTGATAGTAGTAAGTATAAAAATATTTGCATTAGTTTATCAAAGAAATTATTTTAGGAATAAGCCTACATACGCAAGGATGTGAATTCCAAAACCCCTTCATATTGATGTTAAAGGAATAACGTTAAGAAAATGAGAGTTTCATGACATGCAAAGAAAGTATAAAAATTTTCCATAATGAATTGATATCACAAAGAAAGGATATGTTTCTAGCAATAACCAAGAGATTATTGTAAATCACGATCATAGAGAAGGAAGATTTACCATACTAGTGAAAGGTGGAAAATTGGTTGCTTCCCCACCTTTAGGGTTTAGGTACCTAAAAGGGGCAATTTTCACTTTCACTCAAGAACAAGCCCTTGAGATCTCAATGCAAAGGAGAAAGAGATCTCGCAAGAGGGTTGTTCTAAGGAGTGAATATGATCCAATAAGGGGTTCACCACCAAGTTTAGACTTGGAAAAGATAATGAAATGCAAGATGAAATGTAAAACCCTAATTGAATGCAAAGTAACATTAAATGACCTAGACTCCTAGGCGCGGTGGCACTCCTATTGGGAATTCAAACCAATCACTGTGTGGAGGAGGAGGTAGCGTTCATAAGTGTCAAATATGCAATCAGTAAAGGTTACTCCAAATTATGGGTTGAAGGAGATTCTCTAACATAATTAAATATTTGTGTGGCACTCATCCTCCAAGTTGGAAAGTGGATCAACTCATTAAAGATACTATAATCATGTTGTCATCTTGTGAAGAGACCCACGTCTCTCACATTTATAGAGAAGGAAACTCGTTGGCAGATTTTCTTGCCAACGAGGTTGTTAGTTTAAATGATTTTTGTGCATGGGAGGGCTCAATCCTTCCCGAGAAAGCTAGGAGTTTATTAAGGAATGATGGCATGGGTTGAGATGATGTGGCATTTATGTTCTAGTACCTTCTTCCATTTCACACATTTTGTCGATGTCTTTTTGCTCTATGTCTATCAGTTGAGTGTTTTTCACAAGGGCTTGCTTGTTCTAATGTTGTGTGACATGGGTGGTGATAGAAGCATAATCGAGTTGCATTCCTATGGGGGCATCAGGAAAAGAAGAGGCTTTGGAAAATATTGCATCATCGTAATTTCACACCATTCTTAGAGAGGCTGCATGGGCATGACCCTAATGCCTCAACACAGTTTGTTTCTTTCTAGCATAACCACATGCTCAAGATAAAAGGCCTAGAAGTGGAGGTGAATGAGGATTTGGTTGCTACTATTACTGGGATGTTGATGATTGGCCACAAGTTCTTCAAGGACAAAAATAGTAATGAGGAAACGATGGCCCAATTCTTCAAAGATGATGAGCAAAAGAAATTAGTTAAGTTGGAAAGTCAGGGTTATGAGTGAAAATCCCTTAAGAAAATTTGGGTGAGTGTTGTTGAGGTGCTTATGTGATATGTGACTCTAGAGGGGAGGTTTACTAATATTCTTGGTCACCACTTCACTCTCCTAAACCATTTTAGACATGGTTTGTTCATTTCTTTCTCGTTTTTCCTATTATCATCTATGGAGGTCTTTGTTTACGCTCATTTGAAGAATAGGAGGGCTCTCGTCCTCCATGAAGGTATTATTTTATTAATTATGGAGCATGTTAAGTCTCTTCTCCTTGCTCCTACCATTAAGGGTAAGGAGAATACTTTAAGTGATTTTTCTGGGTCGTCTGGCTCAGATTTCACTTCAGATGAGGAGGAGGAATGGAACGAAGAGGAGGATGTTTCTCCAACCGTTGCAACTATGTCTTCAAAGAAGAGGAAGTTGGGTGGTTCTAAGAGTAATAGGGTAGCTAAGTGACTTGTCCTTTCTGAAAGCGACAACATGGAAGTGGGCTCGAATGGTTCCCCTCTCAAGACTGAGGAGGTGGTTGTTGGTGTGGTGGCTTTGAGGTGGGGTCAAGGATAATGTTTTGGGTTTGGAAGACATGTCGTGCAGGTCATCTAAGCATATTTCCAACCTGAAGAACAAGGCCTTAGATTTGTTGGATAAGGACCCCAATGTATCTAGTGATGGCAAGGATTCTGGTGATAAGACAGTAGCCATTGAGGACTCCCCGGTGTAGGATTTTCCCAATGTGGAGCAAGACAAGGAGATAAAGGGTCTTGATGAGGAGGATAAGGTGAATAAAAAAGCTAAACAGGAGCCTTTAAAGGTAAATCCTCTCTCTAAGGACTTTTCTTACCTCGATGATGTTTCTACCTCCATGTTTGATTTGCTAGAGATGGATAGGGCTGGGGCTACTGGAACTTTTAAGTTAGCTAAGTGGACTCTTCAAGAGTTCAATAAGATTAATATTAAAATTAGAGGTTTGAAGGAGAATCTGAATAATGTTTTGAAGGGTTTAGTATTGGGCATTCTTATTGACAGATTTGTGGACCTTAAGGGTTCCTACCATGATTTCAAATCTTTGTGTGAAGATAGACTAGTTGCTCTGGAAGCCAATATTTTGGGAACAAATGGAAATATCAAAAAGCTTTTGCAGGCATGTCATATCTCTGTGAAGAACAGCGCGGACTCCTTGGAAGTCCTTTTCAAAAAGATAAGTGAGCTCAGGGAGGATCAGGTTTATTTCTCTAAGCTTATGGAGAAAGAGAACTCGGTTAAAGGAAAAGGAAAAAAAAGGTGTTAAAGATGATGGCAATGGACCTGTTGTTAGAGAGTCAATTGATTGGAAGAGATCCTTTGATGCTAAGAAGAAGGAGCTGTTGGATATGATCAAAAGACATAGAAGCCAGCAGCTTGAGGTGGCCAACACCCTGAGTAGTTTGAATTAGTGTATGGTCTTCTTCTTAGTTTCTTTCTATTTCCTGGTGGGTGGAGGTTTCTTTCCTGTTGTTTTGTTGTTTTGATGTTGTTGGGTGTTGTTAGTTTATTGTCTTATCTTTAGACCAGCACCCATTTTGTTATGTTTTTTGGCTTTTGGGTTGTTGTTGGTGACTTTCTAAAAATCCTATTTAGCAGCACTTAGTATCTTTTGTTGTAAAGGGTTTTGGGTCCCTTCAAAACCTATTTTTCCCATATAATAAAAACACTAAATGACCTAGAAAAGTGAATGAAACAACATAGAAAACTAAAAAACAAAATGTGTGCACCTAGAAATCTGAAGAAGGCTAAATGGAGGTCTACAACACTGGAAATCTAACTTTATTGCTGATTGGGACTCATTTTCCAAGCTGGGAAAATCAGTCCAATTTCTGGAAAACTGTGCAGGAACAGGTTTTGGACAAAAGGGTATCTAAATCTACAAAATCCTGAAAACTGACTAGAACTAGGACTCATTTTCCAAAAGTGGTGAATCAATCCATTTGGTCTTGCCTACAACTTCAAAAATTGATCCTGCTCTTCTCTATTTTCTCTATCCTTCTTGACTAGTTCTTGGATCCGAATCTCCAATTTTTAACCTGTAGGTGATCTCCAAGGTTCTCCAAGGCTTGATGACAACTTTGACAACTTTGAATGATTTGTAACTTTCTTCCAATATTTCTCCTTAGGAAATATGCAACCTAGCCATGCAAATCACACACAAAGGAGAGGGGGAAATGCTGTTGGGTTAGTGGATAGGGGTTTTCCTTGGTCAAACCCCATTTTGGAAATCAATCCTTGAAATTCAATTATGCTTGAGATGGATATGATGGATGTAAACCTTGATCCTTTCTTGAATGATGTTGATCTTGAATGAAACACTTACTTGAATCATAAACCATGCATCACAATTGTTAGCACAATAAAAAACATGATATATGAAATCCTTGACATGATGATTGATATTTGAATATTGCTCTAAAATGCTTGATAATCTTCCCTTGAATACTCTTGAAGACACTTGAATGCTCTTTTAAACTCAAAATTGCTATAAGAATGCTCATTCAACTTGATAGGTGTAAAATGAAGGAAATAAACTTGTATTTATACTCAATTATGCAAGAATTCCTGAAATTACAACACTACAAGCTGACATCAGATCTACGAGAATAAAATACCGCCAAAATTTTGAATTTATTTTAATTTTGGGTCACACGGGACTCATTTTCCCAAGGTGGAAAATGAGTCCCATCAGGCATAATGTATGGGACCAAAAATCAAAAGTGCTTAGAAACGTGTGAAATCTGATTTGGGACCAAAAGACCTAGGTGGACCCATTTTCCCAAGGTGGCGAATGAGTTTCAGATCACTAAATCTGGGCCACACAAGCCAGAAACACTTGAATTATGATTGGCTAATGATTGGAGTCATGATTATCCTTGAAAAGATGCAATAAATGAGGCTTATGGATGCAAAATAGGGCCAATTAAAGCATAAGAAATTCCAATATTTAATGACACGCCTAGAAAAGTGTGAAAGTGTGTTACACCACTTTACAACACTTTAAACAAGGCAAGATTAAGGTTTCGAAGAGGCTTATTATGTTTAGTTAATAAAACCTTAGAAAAGTGGGAAAGTGAGTTGCAACACTTCACAAAACTTTAGCAAGGTGTCATTTAAATTCATTAGTTCACAAGGGCCCAAGACCTAATGTAAATGTTTCATCCACATTACAACACTAAATCAAGGAAACATTAAGCCTAAATTCACAAGGAGTGCCCAAACAAGCATGAAAATGTCCCCAATGACATTTTTTGACACTACATTTAGCCCCCACTTTAGTGAGAGGATGAACTTGCTTCAAACCCACACTAAAGTAGACAAACACACATCAAGAGGGGTCCAAGTGTACCAATTCCAATAAGATGGGATGACAACAATCAAGAGGGGTGATCAAGCCCCCAGGATCAAGATCCCATGACAAACCAACATAGGCACAAAAGAACACACATGAGAATGATAAAGAGAAACAATGAAGCACAAGCATACACTGTCAAAGATGAAAAAGGAGAGGTAAAATAAAAGAGTCGGATCAAGCTCCAACCATTTGTCCATCTTGATGTGGATAAAATCTAGGTTGTTTGTCCAATAAATGCATACTCACTCTGAGGCGATAGAACTTCAGGCTATCCATCGGGTGAGAAGTCCAAAAAGGTGAGATGCATACACTCATGGATGGTATGCACTCACACACACACACAAGTGGCTATGGGGAAATTCATGCCTCGGTCAAGCTTCTCGCTCAAACCATAACAAATTTATACCCACTGATAACTTTAATAAGGTGCCACAAAAAAATGATTTTCAAGCTTCATGAGACAAGCAAAACTTCATATTCTTGGAGCTCATGATAAAAAAAAATGGCTCTCCAGGCATGCAAGTTGTGTTATGCAAGGTGGCTATATAACAACAAATGAAAAATGAAAAATAGGAAATGTTCAAAGGAGTTCTGCTTAGTTCATGCGAGGTCTTAACTTAATGAACATTGTCCCTAATGTCTCCAAGAGAGGACCAATCAAAGAATAGAAGATTCACAACTTAGGGGATGCATTGTGTTGCATAAACCACTAAGAGGAATGTAATATGCTAAGAGAGATCACACTCCTAAAGGACATCACACCCAATGTCATCCACAAAGAGACAAACACATCGTATGAAATAAGAAAACTACACCATGAACCATCACTAGTACACAAACAACAATAAATGACTAAATAAACTACTAAAATTTGCATATAAATGACTAATTTTAGTCACATGACTATTAGTGGTTTATTTGTAGTCATTTATAACACCACCAAATTTATGACTAAACTATTTTAGTCATTTATTTAGTCATTGATTTTAGTCA
>VDFB02333935.1:0-19656 GCA_007258455.2 Sequoia sempervirens | reverse complement strand
CCAAATTCTGACAAATGTGCTTCGAAGTTGTCATCTAAAAGAATGTTAGATATCTTTACATCCCTATGAACAATGCATTGGTTACAGTCATGATGAAGATATTATAATCCTTTTGTAGCACCATACGCTATCTTTAGATGAGTATCCCAGTCTAATTTAATCTTCTTTGATGTTCCTGCACAAAAATTTAAAATGTCTGTTAGGTTCTTCCCAATCTATTTTGATCAAATGGTAGAAATATTGATGTCCCAAAGACTTTCATTTACCATGTAGTCATAAAGTAAAAACAAGAAAAATATAGTACTGCATAGTACTAATTTTTTTTTTAAAAGGAACCTGAAAGAAAGGATGCTAAAAATATTCAGCTGTAGTTGGCACCTACATTTTTTGTACAACCTTGGCTCTATCCACCTCGTCCAAAACAAAAAGCATGTGAACCAAGTTAAAATCCCCACATAATCATAAAGGATAAAAACTTCATATGCTGAAAACAACAAACTGAAATGTTAAATGCCTCTTACAAGTTTACCTACTACATATTACAAATTGTCAAGTAAACAACACATATTAGCACACTTGATGACTAGGGTAAAATGAAAAACTCAATGTGTCTTTAGATGGATATTTGGTAGCTATGAGATTAAGAGTTTCTAGACATTGGATTTTAGGATCAACTATGTTATATTTAGTACTTTTCTTTTGAATGAAGATAACTAGGGTTAAGGGATTCTAGATCTGGAAAAAGATTGGCAAGAGGCCAACACTCATGCAATATTGCACTTACCAAACTAAGTCCAATCCAAATTTGACCCAAAAGATCAAAGTCACATCATTCAAAGCTATGAGAGCATCTCTCCAGCTTATATTCAGCCATTTCCATCTGTAATCAAGAACCAAATTGACCAATCCAAATATTCCAAAGGATCCTCATATCACAAAATAGTTAAACTGGGCATTGCATCCAATCAAGCAGAGGTAGATCAAGATTTCTAGAGAGAAGCATCACACAAATCAAAGTAAAAACCATCTTTCTTATATCCTCTAAAGTAAGAGAAAAGTATCATCATCCAATCAGTCCATGCTCACAAGAAGAATATAAGCAAAATTCATATCATATTACATAATATGGTCAAAATACTAAAGAGCTAGATCTGTCAATAAAAAATAGCAAAGATCAGTATAAGAAGGCATCAGCTAAGGAGTTTGTCCTCCTTTTTAGCAGCTTCACGTTCTTCAAATGTTGATGATGTTCTGAATACAATCTCTTTTATATAAATCTAGGATAGTTAAGTAAATGCATACAATTGCAAGAGAAATTGTTCTAAGAGATGTGAACCACTTCCATCATTTTAAATAGGGTCAGTGTTCTTGTGAAGAATATTGGTGTTGCTAAATGAAACAATCTAAAAAATAGGCTTACACTATAATAATGTCCACTACATTAGTTATCCAGTAATAACGAAGGGACATCCATCAAAGCATAATAGCAAGAATTCTTTTGTCATATGTTGTAGTTACAAGTGCCCTGCTAGACATACATGAAAATGTGGAAGCATAGACAAGGCAAGCGAACCAAATTCCATGCCACCAGGACCCTTGAAAGTAGGATCAGGATAACCTTCTGGAATTAGATGATTTGGTCCACCAGGCAAGATGTAAGCCAATAAGATACATAATAAGAAATATATAATCCAAGAACAAGATTGTAAGAAAGGTTGCATTACCCCTGCTGAGTAGGATTTCAAAGCATAATACAGTGAGGCTCCTAATTCTCAGCATGGGATAGTATTTCAAGAAGAGGTGTAATGAATCAAATACAATGCAGTAGGAAGGATAATAAATTGATAAAAGTTTCTACATCAATAATTTATAAATATATAATATTATGATAGTTGTAAGTCAAATTAATGAAATTATCATAAATGATATAACAATTGCATCTCTACAGAGCTGCCTATTTTGAATCATAATTCCACCCAAACTACATGTCTATAATGATACAGATGCATTCACAAATATAATAAATGGATATGCAAACTTCATACTATGCAGCTCCCAAGATGTGGTTGGTGTTGATGGCTGTATGATAGTATTTATACATTTTTTCCCTAAAATACAGAGTAGACTAAATCTGGGTGTATTTTTACATTGTCTTCAAATACAAAGTAAAACTATAAATTCTTTTGTGTGAAAATTATAGTCTTAGTTTTCTAATCTAGCTAAAGCATTTCTGAGCCTATTTCTAAGTCGCCCTTTTGGCATAAGGGTCAATTCTATAAATCATTATTCAGTCTGTGCCAAAATAGCAGTTTTGATATAATGCAATGTTCTATAAATCAATTTTCAGCATGTGCCAAAATGGTAGGGTTGAGACATGCTATCAATATGCATTAAAGCATAAAGGATATTGAAATTTTATCTAATTCCTATCCTAATTAATGATCTTGAGCTATCATAATTTCTTTATCTAATATTTCAAGTATCAACAAAGAATTCCATCTTTAAGAAGTAGGTATTGTTGAAATTGCAAGCTAAAATCAAGCTTGCAAAGTCCATTGGAGCTTACAGTATCACTACAGCATCTGTAATCTCAGGATGAGAAACTAGAAGTGCTTCTAATTCTGCAGGAGCAACCTACAATGCAGAGAAAAAACTAAATTATTTTACGAGTCTAAGATCAGACAAGAGTTTGTTTATCAAGCTAGCTAAAAATTTGCACTACATGTATGATGCTAGACAAATGATTTTCATACCTAATAGCCTTTATATTTTATCAGCTCTTTTAGCCTATCTATTACAAAGACATAGCCTTCAGTGTCAATATAACAAAGATCTCTTGTACGTAGCTAGCCATTTTTGTCCACAACAGAACTAGTAGCTTCTGGATTGCTGAAGTATCCTACCATTAAATGGAATGTATTATAGATCTTGTGATTGTAGTGTCATGGAAATGTTAGGCTATGATAGCAAATGATGCTTATCCAAAATTGATAGTTGATAAACATTTCAGCATCCAAATGATGCAGTTCTCACAATGTTTGAGTTTTAACTTTTAAGTTGACTCCATGCTTAATAGAACTTGCTTGTTAGATTGACAACACTTGACCATACGAAAAATTCAATTAACACATAAGATTCCAAATTTTTTTAGAAAATACTTGCAAAAGAGGAAAAAGAAAAATATTTTATCAAGGAAAACCCAACAAATATGTAAGAAAGTCATATTATCGCAGAGAATCTGTTGCATCTTTTGTTACTAGATCATCTTAGTTATCAAATCCTCCCAACATAATCCCTTGTGTCCATATATGGATTGCAATTTTGCATTTTAATTTCTATTTATTCTTTTGCATTTTCTATATTTATATAAAAAATGTGTATTGTAGATGGACTCTTATTCATCAAACCCCTACACCCCCCCGAAAAAGTGTACTTTTGAGACTTTCAATTTTAAATTTGGTGCCCCTACTACAGAAAAATCTAATATTCACTTGCACCCTCTCAGCCCACTCAGGTACCCGCACTTGGTAAAAATCTAATCACACTAAATGAATATCGTATCTCAATTCTAAATTTTCTTCAAAGTTATGATATCATAAATTTAGTGAATTCCCCTGTTTGATTAAATTCTTAGAAAGCTTCGAGGCTAATGAATTTTTATTTGAAAGAAAGGTGTGTTGATCTTCCCCTTTTAGGTGGAAATTGATGGTCAATTTACTTGCCACATTGCATTATCAAGCTAATAGCCATATCTAAGCATTATTTAATCTATCACAATTCACCTTACACTTACAAGTTAAACCCAACCTCATTCAGAGTCATCTGCACTAATGCAACTACATTTACACCAAGAGCATGCTCATATGAGCTTAAACCCTAGTCACTATCAAGGGCTGGAGTCTGATGCAGACCCAAGGTGGAAATCAACTTGAAATGAAAAATAATAGATGGTCAACCCAAATTTCAAATCAAATCAAAATAACTTCACAAATCCACTTGTTAGATGCATTCTTTCCACCAACACATCCAAATAGCTTCAAGGGACTTTTCACCCAACTTTCTTAAAATAATTTCCAAATAAATAATGGATTTAGACACCCATTAAGGAATTACACAACATACTTCAAGATCAGATATAACTCCTTTGTACCAGTTTAGACTTCCAATACACTCACCATGGGAAAAACAAGGAAAATAGGTCAATTTAACAAAGGAAGTACCCTTCAAACTTATCCAATCATCTTGAAACCTTGGGGCAGCAAATTAAATGGCCCAAAACCACAGAGTCCACAATTGGTTTGCATCTGTAAGGCCAGAAACACTCCCAACTCCAAAAACCTCATTTTCTAATGCAAAAACAAGGGTTTTGTCAAAATCTCCATTCTCAGGCTTGAATAAACAAATAAATGGTCCCAACACCTTTCATAGGGTCTGCCTTGACATTTGCAATGCTTACAAACTCAACTCCATCAATAATTCATTGAAAAGCACTTCAAAGCCATCACTTTTCAAGGGAAAAATTGCATTTTCAGCCCTAGGGCATCACACATTCACCACAAAAACGCCTTATTATAATATAAAATGCATTAATACATCTAATATAATATATTTCCTACCAATCCACCGAGTTACAGCATTATACAGTGGGTGGATTGGTCAAAATCTCATATTTTTGCCTTCAAACCCTTCACAAGGAAAAAAACCAGGATACTTGTAGTAATTTTCGAATATCTCTCACAAAACAATGAATGAGAACTCCAAATCAAAAGAAGATGAAAGTAAACACATATACTCTCAACCTCTGAAGATTTCAAGGCATTAGGAGGCCGTACAGATCCGCACAACAGTAAATAAGTTCTGAAAAACTGTGAAAAATACAAAATTTGCTCCAAAAACGTGGTATTTTATTGAATATGAGTTATTACAACCTTCAACAACCCTTACTTTGAGCCTTGGAAGGCCTTATAAAGTATATTAAACAAATAACCACCCCCAACCAACCATCTTCAGACCTATTTACCACTTAATGACTCTAATTGTGCAAATTAGCAAAAGCAGCAAAATTATCATTGACAACATTTGCAACATTTTGCATTTTTGCAATTATTGAACTTTTAAGACTCTAAATACCTTTAAACACCTTACATATGGTCATTTAGACCTTATTTAACCCTTATTAATACTTCTAGACTCAAAACAACAAAATCCCTTCATTTACCCAATTTGACATCTTTGACAATTTTTCAAGTTTTCACACATTTTGCAATGTCTTCATGGAACAAAGATGAAATCACCTTAAAAGGACCTTCTAAACCTTTTGAAATCCTATTATTTAAATCAAAAGGTGTTGGTGCTCCTGCACCATACACCCCACCAAGAAAAACACCCTTGTCCCAAGTGGTAGGATATGCTCCAAGTCTTGACCCTGCTGCTCCATGCTTCTTCAGTGGTGTTTGTTGCCTTCTTGACTTTGGATCATTCTTTGATGTTCTAAACCTTATACCTGCACACAAAAATTCATTAGCAAGAAACAAGCCTACATTCCCCTTGGTTTCATTCATATACTTGCAATTGTTCTTCATTGTGTGCATGCTCTACCTTGTGATCAGTTTTGTATCTCTTGAATGATTGTATGTATTTCTCATTGTTCTCAGCCTTGTCATATCTTCATCATCACTCACCCAAGTATTAACAACTTCATTTACCTTTACATCAGCAACTCCCATTTTTTTTGCAACATGATACTTATCAATAGGACACACTATGGTCCCAATAATCACTATACCCTGCTCAATGAACTGTTCCTCAAGCAGTCCACCCTGTTTCTCACACATCCCTGCAGATTTGTTAGCATTTACTATGTTAAAATCAGACTTAGGCATGAATTTTGCTACTGTCCTTTGCAAAATCAAATTATTCACTGCCTTAACACCATTTGAAGGTGTTCCAATCACTGTCCTAACATTATTACCTTGCTGCAAATCAGAAAATGCACTGTCCCTTTTGTCTTCAAGCCTTAAGGGCTGCTTTCTACCAAACATAATCACTTTTGACTTACCTTTGATCTGCCCTCTTTCCTGCAAAGGAGTTAACTTATAGCTTTGATCATCCTTCCATATAGTGTAAGTATTGGCCCAACCATCATACATAGACCTTCTATCATATTGCCATGGCCTCCCCAAGACAAGATGGCAACAATCCATTGGTAATATATCACACAAGACTCTATCCTTGTACTCCCCAATCTGGAAATCTACATAATCTTTCTCATTCACCACTAAAGTTTGACTATCATTCACCCAAGAAACCTTGTAGGGTGCTACATGATGTATCTTTTCTAGACATAACTTATCTACCATTTCCTTAGACACCATGTTATCTTGAGAACCTGAATCAATAACAACTTGACATACTTTACCTTTGCATTTGCATGAGGTTCTGAATAAACTCCTTCTTTGGCTCATTTCTTCTTCCTTTGGTGTTTGTTGCAATGTTCTTCTCATCATGAGTGCCTCTCCTACTTCTGGATCTGCAAGCCTACTTGTACTTGTAGAACTTTCATATGCTTCCTCTTGAATCAATTGTGTTCTTCTCTCATTCCTCCTATCACCACTTGAAGTTGCACCTTGATTTTGAGGACACTTAAAGAAGGGGTGTCCAAATTCATTACACTTGAAACATCTACTTGAAAACTCATTGAAATCCCTCTTTGACCTGAAGTTTGTTCTTCCACCTCTCCATCCACCTCTTGATTCAGGGGCTTGTTCCTTGTTTTTATCAACCTCTTCATGTCCTTCCTTGGATTTCCTTGAGCCTCTTCCTCTATTCACACCACCTCTACCCCTTGCTTGTCTCTCTTGTCTCCTCTTGATTCTATCTTCTACCCTCATTGCCATTTGAAAGCATTCTTTAACTGTTTTAGGTGGATTGAGGCTGATCTCATCCCTTATATTCAACCTCAAACCACTCAAGTATCTAGCCACTCTCTCCACTTCATCTTCATTATGACCTGCTCTTATACACAATCTATGAAACTCTTCAGTGTAAGACATCACATCCATTTCTCTTTGCTTTAATTCTTGCAATTTCATGAAAGTTTGAATAGCATAATCTGTTGGTAAGAATTGAGCCTTAACTTTTGCTACCATTCTATCCCAAGAACATATTTTAGGCTTACCTTTCTTGACTCTATCCTCTTGCACAAAATTCCACCATGTAAGAGCTGGTCCTTTCAACTTTGTCTTTGCATACTTAACCTTCTTGCTATCATCAATATCTTCAAACTCAAAAAGTTATCCAAAGCATCAATCCATGCTATAACTTCTTCACTATCCATCTTACCTCCATACATGGGCACATCAACTTTTACGTTAGGATTATTGTCACCCTTGACCACTTTCAGCATCCTAAGCATTCTTCTTTCATCAGGATCTAGTTCATCTTCTTCATATGGAACTAGAGGATCCCCTTCAGCCTCTTCATCACTTTTCTCTTCATCTACAACTCCTCTCCTTTGATTCTTCTCCAAAGCAACTATCCTTGCTATAGTAGCATCTTGATATTATTTTTAGATCCTATCCTTCCTTGCCAATTTCTCCTTCAACTCTTGTATTTCTTTAGCCATTGCACTAGCCTTTGGAGCCATCCTTCACAACCTACAAAATCAAACAACCAACAACAAGATCTTGTGCCTGATGCTCTGATACCACTTTGGTGTAGACCCAAGGTGGAAATCAACTTGAAATGAAAAATAACAGATGGTCAACCCAAATTTCAAAGCAAATCAAAATAACTTCACAAATCTACTTGTTAGATGCATTCTTTCCACCAACATAGCCAAACAACTTCAAGGGAATTTTCACCCAACTTTCTCAAAAGAATTTCCAAATAAATAATGGATTTAGACACCCATTAAGGACTTACACAACATACTTCAATATCATATATAACTCCTTTGGACCAGTTTAGACTTCCAATACACTCACCATGGGAAAAACAAGGAAAAAAGGTCAATTTAACAAAGGAAGTACCCTTCAAACTTATCCAATCACCTTGAAACCTTGGGAAAGAAAATTAAATGGCCCAAAACCACAAAATCCACAATTGGTTTGCACCTGTACGGCCAGAAACACTCTCAACTCAAAAAACCTCCTTTTCTAATGCAAAAACAAGGGTTTTGTTAAAATCTTCATTCCCAAACTTGGATAAACAAATAAATGGTTCAAAAACCTTTCATAGGGTCTTCCTTGACATTTTAAATTCTTACAAACTCCACTCCATCAATAATTCATTGAAAAGCACTTCAAAGCCATCACTTTTCAAGGAAAAATTGCATTTTCAGCCCTAGGGCATCACACATTCACCACAAAAATGATTTATTTTGATGAAACATTAATTGTGACATCTAACCTAATACATTATGAACCAATCCACTGAGTTATAGGAGAAAACAGTGGGTGGATTGGTCAAAATCTCATTTTTTTGCCTTCAAAGCCCTTAATGCAAGGAAAACAGGGTACTTGCAGCAAATTTTCAATTTCTCTCACAAAACAATGAATGAGAACTCCAAATCAAAATCAGATGAAATTAAACACATATACACACGTTCAATGAAGTTTTCAGAGCATTATGAGACATTACAGGTCCATACAACAGTAAAGAATTCTAGAAAATAGTGAAAAAAACATAGAAAATGCACCAAAAAACATGGTATTCTTGTTGTGTGAGTTTTTTACACCTCCATCAACCTTGATTCGAGCCTTAGAAGGCCTCTTATAACATTTACAAGCCATAACCACCTCCAAAACAACCAACTTTCACCTAATCACCCTTTAAATGACTAATTTTGCAAATCAACACAATTTTGACAACATTTGCAATATTTTGCATTTTTGCCATTATTGAACTTTTAAGTCTCTAAATACATTTAGACACCTGAAATATGGTCATTTAGACCTTATTTAACTCTTATTAATACTTCTAGACTCAAAAACAACAAAATCCCTTCATTTACCCAATTTGACATCTTTGACAATTTTGACAATTTTTCAAGTTTTCACACAGTTTCCAATGTCTTCATGGAACAAAGATGAAATCACTAAACATCTCTAAACCTTTTTGAAACTTATTATTGACACCATACAAAAGGAAAAGCCCACACCAAAAATCAAAGAAGTTTGCAAGGTTTCAAATGCTTAATGCAACATTTCAAAGGGATAAAGAGATTTTGTCTCATTTTTTTGAATCACTGATAGTTCTTTCCATAAATAGTTCTAAGATTTTATTATTTTTCACCCTTTGATAAAATCGCCCAGATTCCATCTTAATGTGTTTCATGGCCTGGTTAACAAAAATTAACCACGTAAAAAAATATATACCTTTCATAGTTGTTGGGCCACGAAGCCACAACTCTCCTATCTGGTTTGGTGGAAGAGAAATGCTAGAATCAGGATCCACTATATTTGCTTTAGTATTTGGGGACATCAAACCAGCTGATCCATAGTGCCTGTTTTCCTCTAGGGTGTCTGCAGATACTCACGTGCCTGTTGTTTCTATCTACCAAAGCAAAGTATAAATCTTAAAGGATCATTTGAGAGCCTTGTATCTCATAAATATCAAAAAAAAGGAAAATTTAATTAATCTTATTTAGATATTGATGTCTGTTTATTTCAAGTATAGCCAATCAAATTGATAAAAATATTATTATTCCAAATGAGCATAGATACCAAATATCTTGATGCAGAAGGCTCTAGATAGAAAACTCTAGTCGAAGCTCAAAATAGTGAGCAAAAACCTAAAACAGTAGGTCATCCTTTACAATAAAATAGAAATCTATGCAAATCAGAAATCAACTTGTATTTTTGGGTTAAATTAGACACTCTCATACCATGTCTTTTCCCAGACCATACTACTTTCTTCCAGCAACCCACTACCGCTAGCAAAAAACTAACACCCTACTCTAAAATTAGAAAACTCCCTATTAAATACAATATAGCAGTTACATATCCACTTACACCTAAGAACGCAGTAGGAAAAAACAAAAAATCCTAAACTATCAAAACTGATGGGAAGTGTGAATCGTTGCATTAAGTAGTTGGTTATGCATCATCCTCCTTATCTTTTGAAAATTCTGAACATCCTGGTTTAGAGGAATCTACTTTTGTGAAGTTGGTCTTGAATTTCATCACTACCAACATGTGAGTGTTGACCTTCAAAATGAGATACTAGTAGTTTTTCCTTCAAAATGCTCTTTTGTGATCCCTTACCCAATCTGAACCACCATGTACTCCTCCAATCCTTACAGTCCTAGGGTCAGGTGGAGGCCAATGATGATTCCATTTTCAGGTTGGACTGGAAGAGCCATGCATAGACACTAATGTAGAATTGATGAAATAATCTCTGTTGCTACCACCAATAGGTCTAAACCTCCTTATCTTATCCCAATCCTGCTTTGCACCATTGAACTCTAATTAAGTTAGGCTTTCACCTATGATCAAATTCTCAGTATCATTCTTTGAGGATTTTCCATGGCTTTTTCCATCCTCCCATTACTCAATATTCTTCTCAATATAGTGAGAATTACTTGTAAAATCTCTCATTGTCTTTTGTCATCCTCTTTCAAGAGAATTGTTGCCTTTAAGCTTATCCAATATTTGTGCTTTTCCCTAATGCCATGTGGTACTTCCCATCTAGTCTTCAATATGGATCCTCTGGTCATTAAATCTTCAAACTTTTGATTCTTCATTCAAGTTTGTCCTCTATTTTGATCTACATCCCTTTGCTTCTTCTAATCTCCTAGAAGTAGCATAACTTGATCTGTAGGCTATAGTATTATCTTCCAATGTTTTCCTAGAGTTCAATTGAATTATTTGGCTGAATCTTCATCCTTTGTTTCTTGGGTGGTCTTTTAGCACCATTTGTTGAGTCTCATTGTAGCTCTACTTCTCCTGCATCAATTATATGTTGTACCTCACTCTTCAAATCATTTTCCCAATCCTCCAACTAATTTTTGGATTATCTAGAGTTTTGTTCTTATCTTCAAGCTCAAGTGTGGCTTCTATTGGAAGTGATAGAGCTAACATTTCGAATGCCCCTTCTTTCCATGGTTTTAGGAGATGTCTCTTCCCCACATATTGCACTTCATGAGTGTTGTTTCCATGATGGGTTAGTTTCTAAAAGTATGGCCAAGGCCTTCCCAACAATAAATGACAAGCATCCATTGACATCATGTCACAAAGTAGTTTGTCTCCATAAAGACCAATTTTGAAAGCACTTTGTCTCCATAAAGACCAATTTTGAAAGCAACTTTGTCTCCAATGGGAAAGTGAGTCTGAGACATCAACTATAAGAATTGTGCCCTGCTAGACATACATGAAAATGTGGAAGCATAGACAAGGAAAGCAAAATGTTTCAAAAAATTCCTCATAGACATAATTGATCATTAGGTGTGCATGGCTGACCTTTGTGCCCATGTTGGCTATATTGAGGACACCCTAAACATTATTACTAATATGCTAGTTAAATATGTGGTACATGTGGATCATATATGAATATAGGCTGAGTATTTCTAGCAACACTACTTTTTTCGTTGGATCGTAAAAATGCTGCAACTTATGTTCTTCTCTAAAACATTTGTACGAGGTTCAAATAGTAAAGAGATTGATGAAAGATAGAGGAATTAAAAAGATACATGTGTGTAGTTGGATTGAAGGTCGTAAACTGGTACATTTTTTTTGTGTAGGAGACAAATCACATCCACAAACATGGCAGAGTTATGCAAAGTAGGAGAAATTGGCTTGGAAAATGAAGGCAGTAGGGTGTAAAGACTCATTTATCTACCACCATAGTGAAAAGTTAGCAATTGCATTTGTTTTTTTAAACATGGCCCCTGGTACAACTATTAGAGTTGTTAAGTATGTTTTTATTGCCACACTGCATCTAAATTCATCTCTAAGATTGTTGCAAGAGAAATTAAAACTAAAACTATATGGTTATAAAAACAAGGATGTCATTTTCAACTATTAAACTATATGTTATAAAAATAAATGGAGGACAAACTAAAATGCATTTTTTCATCTTGATTTTTGGCCTCTTTAAATTAATTAAACAAAGGCAGCCCATCAATACCTTACATGTTATAACACTTGCTTTGAACCCATAGAGCTATAATGGTCAAGATTGTGGAGGCTCAAGGAATTGGCACTAGTTTACAAGGGGAAAACACATTGCAATCCAACCATGCAATAGTTGAATTATGTTATACTATATTTATATTTATTATTTTTGTATTATTCAAGACTATTGACCACTCCATTGCAAATTGATACTCTGTTTGGACTTTGGACTAGTTGACACTTTGGCAATCACCTAGAAAACTCAAATTTGTTGCTTAGATAATATAACCATTGGCCTTAAATTTATCAATTGATTAAATAGTAGATTGCCCATGGGAACTACCAAAGAGGTGGAAAATGTCCCAACCAGTCAATGCCAAAGTTAGTTTTTCGTATCAAGGTATGTGTTAGACACAAATGCGTGGCTAATTTATGCAGCTCA
This sequence comes from Sequoia sempervirens, assembly GCA_007258455.2. NCBI lineage: Eukaryota > Viridiplantae > Streptophyta > Pinopsida > Cupressales > Cupressaceae > Sequoia > Sequoia sempervirens. The sequence continues at coordinate 7,101 of VDFB02333935.1, read as the reverse complement.
CAGGCTTTAACATTGAAGGAAACTACAAAATTTAAGCCCAATATAATACCTAAATCTGAGCTATTTGGGATTTCTTTTGTGGAAAGAGATGAAACCCTTCCTATTAAAAGAGCACATGACATGAGGCAACATCTAAGACTCACCGAGAAAGGATTTATCAAATAAAGGATATTAAAAAAACTAGTACAATCATTTTCATGGATTGAAATCAATTTACTTAGAAGATATATAAGTGAATTCTTTCAACAACATACATCAAATTCTTTTTCAAAATACTATTTAAAAACAATATTATACATTATCCTAGCTTTATATGCTAGTTATGGTTTAAAAACAACATAAATTCTTCAATTGTCTGTTTGAATGATCCCTGTTCATACTACTCATTGTAATATATTTCTTTAAGAAATGTGCAACTTTTGTGCAAGTCTTGTGAAAATAGTTTGCCATGTCTTTTATTTATACGATCTCATGTTCAACTGCAACAACAAGCAAGTCAACATCTTCCATTTCTTCTATAATCTTTTGTGTTCTGCAATTGATTTAGTGAGTTTCTCTATAGGGGTTTCAATTAATGTATTGGAATCAACCAAATCCTTTGTTGTTAATGGCTTGGTTATCGAGTTGTTCGATTCATTTGATTTGATATTCACTATTGTCATGATCTAGAAGGTCAATCGCGATAATCAATATTCCAAACTTAAATCAAATACACTGATCATAAGCATGGAATAATATGTTGATATACTATCTTATTAAATCAAATATATAAATCACAAAATAAATAAAATACGCGAACAAATATTTTATATTTATGTTTATGAAGAATTGATATGGAACAGTGAAATAAAAATTTTCAAATACTTTAATACAACCATACTTTTTTGTGCATGATACAAAATGAAAATAAATAAAAATGACTTGAATATTTATCTGTTTTCTTTAAATTTACAATGTTTTCATTATATTTTTAGAAATAATCAAATATCAAAAGTTAAAGTTCAAGAATCTCACCTCTGCCGACATAGCAAGATGGGTAGCCTGAGGTAATTGAGCATTGGTGCAATAATATCTTTTATAGCCCATGCATACCTAACAAAAGTATTTGACCTACTCAATCATACAAAAGGAATTAACAAAGTAGCTGGAGTAGAAACAAACTTTAGTCAACAAAATAGTTCAAAGCAACTCAACTATTGATATATAAGACATAAACAAAGGCTCAAATAGATGCTCCTTAACAAATGCTTGCCCTAGATAAAAATTCAAGATTTATATATATATTATTCAAGACTATTTCATAAGTTGAATTGCAAGTCATATTTCTATACCTATGTATTTAAATTCTACTTACAAATTGGCTCATGTTTGGATCATTTTCCTCTAGATTAAATTAAATGCAAGAGGCATTAAATTCGTTTAGCTCCATCTACAGTTTAGATTTCAATTTACAATTAAGATATCCATTTACAAAGTAAGTTGACAATTCATTTCTTCTGCACATCTTGAACTTTAACAGTAAGCATGATATTCACACCAGTCTATTTTCTCAAAGCCCATTTGCAACCCTAATAGGCAAGTGCACTTAAGATTTGTTTTCAGTGTTATACTTAAGTTGTGGTATTCAGTTTCATCTCAGATTCTTCTTTTCACATATGTATACATTATCACTACTTGCAGCAAATAGTATAATTTCTGATGTGCAATATTCTTCCTATTTTTGCAAATCCATTGCAACAATGCCTTAGTTAACTTGGAATAGTTCTATCTCTTACTCTCAAGATGATTAATATTGCTTTGTCTAAAACTATTAATGTAGATGTGCCATTTTTATTATATAACTTTATGTCTTTCATTAATAAGCCTAGTTTAGTTTCATACTTCAACCTATATAATTTAGAAATGGTTTGTTATTGCCAGTATGATTTTCACTATTCATGATGCTTGCTGCATTTGACATGCCAGTAATTTGTGTTCGTTTTATCCATAAAGGCATAGCAGGAATGGGTGGGAATGGTGTTTCCACAAGAATGGTCTCCATATTTTTGTGATTGAATGCTTGTGATGTAGTGATATTTTTGTTCTAAATTATAATACTTGGTTTCGTAACCAACCAAGAATATCTTTTCAATTTTAAATTGGCCATACAGTTATGATTTAAAGGTTTTCACATTTCTTGTTATCTTGCTTATTGGAATGCAATTGTATTTGAGAATCCTTGTTTGTGTGTACAAGTTGTGTAGCTCCTTTAGCTTGATGTCTATCTATCTAAATCTATCTTGAACAATTCTTTACGGTATTTTAGTTTGAACAAATTTTCATAGATTCTAGGGGACTTACACACAATGGCAATTGTATTGCTAAGAAAGTATTTAATAAATTTTGACTATCAAGTATAATGATCTAGATTTATAACCTAAAATTAGTATCAATTTGCACCCCAAAAATATCATGATAAACCAAAAGCCTAAGTTTTTAACCATGAACCACATCTACATTTTTTTAAGAGAAACTCGTGATAAAAATGCATTATATGAAGAAAAATACATGAAAAAGGGACAAAACTAGTGATTATACATTATAATCATACAATGTTATCATTTTTCACTATTGGCAAGTGCGTAGAATAATTGAATGTTACCTTCATTTTTTCTACAATCTAGGTGTGAGATGCTACCTATGGCTTTTGAACAGGAGGGCTCACTAACAATGCCCCATTTCTATTATGATTTGATGGATGTTCATACCATGTTAAAGAGGTGTGGAAGGTCAATTTGGAGAAAAATGGTCTTTTTTTTAGGTACATTTATGAAATACATGAGGTCAATTGGTAATGCACTTAGCAAATGATGTTTTTTGTGCAATAAAGGTCTTAACAGAGAAGTGATAGCTTCAAATCAACTATGCATTTGCACTGATCCAAACATGATTGAAATAAAACCTATGAATCATGAAAATAATCAAGCTCCTCTAGCAATAGGCTCATGTTATACCTACAATAGGGAGAGAGGAAGACTCAAGACATACAGAGAGGTTGATATAGAAAGAGGGAGAGCCAAAGGAGGGAAGAGTGAGATAGAGAGAGAGGTAAGGAGATAGGGATAGGGATAGGGATAGGGATAGGGATAGAGAGGGATATGGAGAGAAGGAGAGAATGGAGATGGAGAAGGAGAGGAATATGGAGAGAAAGAGAGATAGTGAGAGAGATAAAGATTGAGAGGCTCGAGAGAGATAGATAAAGATGGAAGAGATAAATTATAAATATATAGAGAGGAAGACTAAGGGAGAGAATGAAAGTGGGAGAGATAAAAAGATAAAGATAGAGGTAAAGCAATGAATGATATGAACATCATAGCTCCTCTACGACTACAACCAATATGGCAAGTGTTGCATGCATGCACCAATGCTACCCACCACAAGTTGGGCCTACATAATCGATGGCTACATTCATAGGTTGGGCCTACTTAATCAATGTTCATATACGATCTACATGCACCCAAAAAACACATCCTAACATCTTAATGATAAAGTGTAGAGTGTCTTCAAGATAGTCAGCCCAAGCAAGAAGGTCAACCATGCAAACATAATGATCAGCTATAGGTGTAATGCAATAAGGGTTACTCATGTATTGAAGTATGTGCAATCCTCATCCACTAAATATGCATGGATGTATGCATATAGAACACAAGCAAAGCTTAAATTGTCAGCATATGTTCCAGAGTACTTCATTAATTGAAATATTTTGAGAGCATCCTTACCAAATCCATATTGTGCATATCTTGCAATCATTACAATCCATGAGATGGCATCTCTCTGGGGCATTTGCAACTGCAACATCTAATCAAATTCCTCTATTCTTTATGCTTTGATGGATGTCGATACCCTGTTCCGATGCTCCTATTTTGGCTCAAGCAGGGAGAATGCTAACAAAAAATTGTGAAGTCTGGCTTTACACCTGCCAATCACATTTTCTTGAAAGTTTCTAAATTTTTTTATAAAAATAAAATCCATTTTGTGGTTGTCCTGCAATCATTGCATTCCATGAGATAAACTCTCTTTGAGGCATTTTGTCAAAGATTTTAGGTTCATTTTCTATGCTTGCACATTTTGCATACATGTCTACTAGAGCATTTCCAACTATTATATCTGAAAAAAATCCTCTTCCATTATGCTTTAATGAATGTTCATACCCTGTTCCAAAGCTCCCATTTTGGCACAGGCAGGGCGAAGGTTATTTAAACTTGTGCAACTTCCTATTATATTCAAGTGTTGCAGCTGTGAGAGGTTGACAATGGAATTGGGGAGGTTATTTAAACCTCTGCAACTTTCTATTTTCAAGTGCTACAGATGTGACAGGCTACCAATGGAATCAGGAAGGTTATTTAAACCTCTACAGTCTTCTATGTTCAAGTGCTGCAGCTGTGACAGGTTGCCAATAGAATCAGGGGGGTTATTTAAACTTTTACACATTTCTATGTTCAAGTGCTACAACTATGACAGGTTGCCAATGGAACGAGAGAGGTTATTTAAATCTATAGACCCTACCATGTTCAAGTGTTGCAGTTGTGATAGGTTGCCAATGTAATAAGGAAAGTTATTTAAATGTTCACACCCTTCTATGTTCAAGGTTGCAGCTGTGACAAGTTGCCAATGGAATCAAGGAGGATATTTAAACCATGAAAATATTTTAGTTTTGAATGCTACAGCTGCAATAGATTGTCAATAGAATCAAAGAGGTTATTTAAACCTTTGAAACTTCCTATTATGTTCAAGTGCTAGATTTGTGATAGGTTGACAATGGAATCAGGGAGGTTATTTAAACTTCTACAACTTACTATTTTCAAGTACTGCAGACGTGATAGGTTGCCAGTGGAATAAGGAAGGTTATTTAAACCTCTACAATCTTCTATGATCAAGTGTTGCAGCTGTGACAGGTTGCCAATAGAGTCAAGGAGATAAGAAGAAATATAAATCAAAAGGTAAGTCCAAATCTAGGTAAATTATATTGGCTCTTGTAATTCAAAGATAAAATGTTACAAGGCAAAGGATTGGCATGACACAAAAGACTAAAGTTTTAAAAGATTGTATTCATAAGTGACAAACAACTTGGTTTTCCAAATGGATGCATCCTCTCACATTTGATGAATAAGTGACAAACATCTTGGTTTTCCAAATGGATACATCCTCTCACATGGTTGGTTAAGACTGAGTGGTCCAATTTGGTACCAATATATTTTTAGATATTATTATATTCTTTTTTGAAACCAAGTGTTTTTTACTTCAAAAAACTAGGGGTGCTACATATGAGAGATCATCTTCCCACAGACAAAAGAGCTAGCATCCCCACATTACATCAATTTGCAATAATTCAACATCCTCTAATTTCAATGGGTGCTGAGTGGACCATTCATTATGAGAGTTGGGTTCTTGTGAACCACTACTCATGAAACATGGGTCTATGAGTTTGACTCGAAAAACTACATGGTTGAATACAGTTGAATCCTGATATCAATATCACTATGGAAAATGCCTCCTTATCAATCAAATTGCAGGCATACAGGCTATAGGAATACAAGTTAGGACTACAAGTTACAATATTGTAAATCCAACAGTATTCCAACTGGAAAAGCATCGCATAAAAAGTAGTAACCCTACGAGTTGTAAGGGTTGTGGACCTATCACCAACCCTCACTGCATAATCTAAAAGAATAAGAAGTTACATACTTTAAGGATAGTGGAATTAAAAGTTAATTGTGACTGATGAAGCAATGAGGTATACACATAAATACATGCATGCATGCATACATACATACATACATATATACATACATACATACATACATACATACACACATATATACATACATATATAGATTTCCTATCAAACATATTGTATAGGACAATGTACATGCACTCAAGCTCTTTGAAATGAATCTGCACCATACACCATTTTGAGGGAATGTTTTTACTAGCCAATAAGGCTACATTTATTGGCACCTTTCACCTGGAAATTTGTCTCACACCACACAAAAAAACTTCCAGATAGTTGAAACATTCATCGCCTCACATCTGAAAACAAATTTCAACTCACAACCAATATTTTTATTTAAAAGGCTACAAAAATCTTGTCCCAAGCTCAAGAATTTAGTAGCTCTAAAGCCCAATATTTTTAGACCTACTTTTCATTTATTATGAATAGATTGAAGTGGTAGTTGTATGGAGACTCATTCTGGTTCATCTCAGTTTTTCTTAAATTCTGCTTTGGCAGTGTTTTGTAATATTTTTTCTTGCAAACTCTAACCATTTTTCTCATCGACATCATTGACAACACAACACAACTTGTGCAAAATCATGAGGTAACTCACTTGCCATGATTTTAATGAATTTTTTTAGAAATTTGTACATGGCCAGATCACTTTAGATTGTGTTGTGTTTTATTTCATTCTAAAACAAGTTTGTTGTTATATGGTAAATGAAGGCATTGGTTCTGTGGTTTTATCTATGGATGTTTTCATAAATTAAATTATTGTAATACATAGTGTTAGACCCTTGTTTGGTTCTTCACATGGAGATATTTTGAACTATGAATTGATCATTTGGTGGTTTAAAGTTTTTGTTTATTTTGTTTTCCTTGCCCTTGAGGTTATTTTTATGAAAATTTTCCTAACAGAATTATTTAGTATTGAATGTATTGCAGCTACTGTTGAAGTTGTAAATGCAATGGTTTTTAGAGCTATTTTCATATAGAGTGAACAGTAGATATCAAATTATCTTCATATGTTAAAATTAATGCATTCTTCTTTACAAACATTATACATTATATAGTACATGTTTCTACACAGTTTTGTGCCATTATACTTGCTCTTGTACTTCAAAGACCAAATGTTACAAGGCAAGGGATTGGTGTGACACAAATGACTAAAGTTTTAAAAGATTGTATTCATAAGTGACAAATAGCTTGGTTTTCCAAATGGATACATCCTCTCACATGGATGGTTAGGTCTGAGTGGTCCAATTTGGTACCAATATACTTTTTGATATTATTATATTATTTTCTGAAACCACATGTTTGTTACTTCAAAAAAATAAGGGTGCTACATA